>VXAU01001575.1:98700-139410 GCA_013399695.1 Formicarius rufipectus | reverse complement strand
AAACTCAGTCCTGCAACAATTTGTAAATGCACTCATGTTGTTCACATTGGCAGAGAAAGACAATGAATAGCAGCAATAAAGGCACAAATAAGTTTAAAAAGTAATGTTTTGTATACTGTGTATCCACTGTGGATTATATACCATAACAACACATGTCATTTCACCAGCAATCACACAATCTTGTCTTTAATAGAATAAAACTAAAAGAACTCAATCCTCTTGAAATAATATGTACTTTTTCTGACATTTAAATCCAGCAAATTCATGGATGCAAGATGTATGGTGGAGCAATATGCCTAGTGGAAAGGTCAGCCTAATACAGAAGACCAAAGAAAATTACAAGAACTATAAACCAGGAAGCTACCAAACTACTACATGGGCAGCATCTGACAAAGCCTACGTAGATGTTTAAAGCTGGGTACAACTTTCCACAGAAGTGATAATAATTTAAGCTGAACATCTATTAAACAATGAAGAAACGTGCACATTTATATACAGTGATGTCTTCACTTAGACTTGCTCTTTTGCATAAATTGCCTGCAATATTTTCACTCAGACTGTAAAATTTAGCAAGCCACAACTGACCATAATGTTATTTAGCAATAGAGAGAAAAATCCCATTATCTTCAGATGAGCTAGTGGTGAGGATCTGAATTATATGCTACACCTTTCCATGTTTAGGCTTGACTGCTTTTGCTGTGTGAGCATATCTTTGCAACAGTTTATACTCAGCAGAATTTATAATTACCAAAACTGAGAAAGGCAATGAAGCATGCATTTTAATCGTGGGGAAATGTAACCCTTGAGAAAAATCATACATGAGAAAACATAAGACAAATAGAGTCGTTTGAATATGTGTATTTGCATGTATTGGTCGCACCCAGGAGACAGTGAACTTGTGAAACAGAGAAATGAAAATTTTCATGAGGACAAATTTAAAACAGTGATTAGTAAGCATCAGTAGATATGTCTGAAAATTCAGGATAAGAAACTCTGAAACTGAAATACAGCTTATATACATTGGAGAATACAAAGGAGGCAGTCTACAGAAATGAGTTCAAATTCTGCCTGTTTTACATGAATTTTTTCAATCATTCATTCTTTCATTAATTCAATCATTCATTTCATCTGCCTTTCATCTCATTTTCAGTATTTAAAACTGAAGTCTAATAATTCATTTCATTATTTCACAGAGTGCTGTGATGATTAATAAATTATCACCTTTAGAACTGTATGACATTTACGGCTTAGAAATATTGTGCACTACACTGACTGCTGGTTTTGGCATTTACAGAGATATCATAAAAGATTTTCAGAACTTCTGCTTAATATTTATATTATGCGTATACTTAGAGATAAGTTGTGCAAGAAACCCAACTATAATGATTTCTTAGCTTTGCAGATCAAAGACAAGAAGTAGATGGGAGTGCAAAAGTAAATATCTAATGCAACGTTTTCTGTTTCCACAATGGGATATGAAAATAAAATTTGGATTTTTGAGTTCATGTATTCAGAAGATCATGTATGTAAGGCTGCTCCATTAACAGTTGTGAGAAGAGGACATCTACTTTAAGAGTATCTTCTTTTAAGGTAAGATACAGAATTTAATTTGCAGAGAACTTAATTTGAGCAAGTGTCCTTTGACATGAACACACTATCCAAGCAAATTTTCAAAACTGAAACCATTGCCTGTTTACTCAGCCTGTTAGGCAAGAAAATGTGATTTAAATATTGAACAAAATTAAAAGCTCAATTACAGACTTCAAGAGAAATATAAATTCTGATAAATATCACTAGTCAGAGGGAAAGACTACTTTTACTTTTCCCACTGCAATGTATATTAAAACATGGAAAAAAAGGAAAAAATATTGAAAAGATAGAAGCAGCATGGTACCACTGAAATCAGTTAGTTAAGGTAAACAATGCACATAAAATACAATAGCGTTTTCCTGAAGAATAACTACAAATATACGGTGCCCTCTACTTAAAAAATGGAATTACCAGGTTTTTCTCCTCATGCAGTAGCATCTAGCTTGTAGTTTAGGAATACCAAGCCTTTCTGAGTAATCAGGCCCGACTGGGAATACAGCTAATCCTGTGGAATATAACCCAGGTAGATACCTTCAAATAAATGTTCTTATTGGTTCATTTAATGTAATTACTCTTTTCTATACCAGATGCTTGCAGAAGGCTCCTTCTCTGATCTCCTCTAGAATTTCCTCCGCATTTTTATACTGGGGAGAGAGTTGCTGTTTTTTCTTAATGCCAATCTCACAACTGAAAGAAAAAACTCACATAAGTGAGTCATTTCAATGAAAAAAAATAAGAGGAATGTTATGGTTGTGCTTCTGCCATATGGGAGCAACTTTCACTGTCTCTAAAACAGTTAAAGGAGGTGTTTTATCTGCATTACAATTAATCTCTCTGTTGTGGAAGCAGCGCTTTGAAAGATTTTTCTAATTCCTCTGCCGATAAAATCTGTAAAACTAGTAAGAGCGGTTGCCGCCAGATCTGTTATTGGCACAATTTTGTTACTAGAAAACTTGAGAATAAAAAAAAACCAAAAAAAACCCAAAAAAACCCCCAAAACCAAACCAAACCAAACCAAAAAAAACCAAAAACAACCCCAAAACAAAACAACAAAAAAACAAACCACTAAGAAAAAAGAAACAAAATTTCTCATTCCTTCAATTTAAGAATTCAGTTACAAAAGGAACAGAAGGGATGGGTTAAAAAAAAAAAAAAAGAAAAGAAAAGAAAAGACTATTCTGAGCAGGTTAACGAATAACCTTTTTGGTTCTCTTTGCAGCTAAAAGCAGATTTACCTCCTGGTTTGCTGGATGCAATATAACACTGCTCTTTTTACACTTTAGGAGTAACTCCAGAAACCCCCAAGGAAAAAAGACAAAGAAGTTTTCTAGCAGTTTTCAAAAGCAATAACAAGATTGAGCTATATGTGAGGTTTGGGATATTGTTGAAAGGGGTGAAAAGGGAAAATGGGGAAAAGGGTAGTAACTGGGGAGCAGAAGGTTAGAGGCTACCTGCTCATTTAAGGGATCTATATTGGAAAAGAGATCGGGCTTGTTTAGCTGGTTGACTGATTTCTTCTGGGAGATGTGATTTTCTGCCTGTACTGAGTAGAAGGAAAGGGAAAATCAGGAATAATTATTTTTGGCAGTGTTAGGTAATTCCCAGTCCCAGCCATCTTAATTTGGTCACCAACTGTTACTGCTGAAAAGTATTTTGTGTTACACAGTGTTAATTCTCCATTTGTGTTCCTCTTCCTGATTGCTATTGCTTTCTCCGTTGCTTTTATTCTAAATTTCTAGCAGTTTTGGGGGGTGGGGGGTGTTGGGTTTTGTTTCTTTGTTTGATTTTTGGGGTTTGTTTGTTTTAAATCCTACTTTGCAAACTACTTTTACAGTTCTAGGAAATTTACAGTCTGTAATTTATAAAAAAATTTTGCTTACACCTATAACTCCTATCCTGTACTTTTGGTCTGGCAATCTTTCAGATCATAAAATGAAGGTGTTGCAATTTGGGCATATTGCTTTAAGTTCACCCTGCTACAGAAAGCCACACTAAGTACCCATATAGGGAAAACCAGCAATGAAGCTTGAGAAATTTATGGTGTCTCGAATAATGCAATCACACATTATCTGGGAAAGTTGAAAAAAAAAAATCCATAAAACATTCTGCTTCATGATCCAAAAAATAATAATAATAAAAAAAAAAGTTGTACCCTAAAACCCTTCTATATCCCAAAAAATCTGATAACGCAGTGACTATGATCATGCTATGAAATAAAAGAGAAACTAAGTCTCAGAGCCCACCAATCTGGGATTAAACTATTCTCTTTACTCCATTTTCAGTACTTATTCAAGTCTGGACATCAATTATCCATATTGCCCATCTCTTGGTTAGATTTCTGACTGAACATGGCACACATGTACTGTTTCTTCAATTGGGAAAATTTGTTTTGGAGGTGAGCAATAAAGAGCAACTGAGACAGGCTTGCCAAAAGTACACTCAGCTGCTTTTCTTCAGGACTTTCTCATTTCAAATCTCCCTATGTACTCAAATACAGTATTTATAGCCAGTTTAATAATGGAAGGATGCTTTGCCTCTCTGTGTCAAAATGTCTGACACCTGATTGTTATCTAATGGCTGGAGGTGGCAATTCAGCAATGAAAAAACATGTAACAGCTTCTGAGAAGGAAAAAAACTGAACACACAGCAACGCAGAGCATCTTTTGGAATGCCTCTGTGTTTATTACAGAACAATTAACTAACTCAAGGTTAAAATACAGGTATAGCTGAGTGTATCCGATTTTTGACATTACTAGCGTAGGATTGCAGTCTTTGATGAGATTTTAGAGTAGGGCCCCTGGAACTTGTCTGTTCTGGCTTTGGCCTCAGTGCTTTCAGCTTGCAACAGTCCTGTAGAAATCAAGTGGATATTGCCAGTCTGTTGCAGCTGGAGTCCTGAGATTTTCATATGGAGTGAAGGTTTAACATCTCTTGGCTATGCTGAAACAATGCCCCTAAAAGCAATAGCCCTTTGTCTTTTTTTCAGTTGAGGCTGCCAAATGGTACAATTTTCAAACTTTATCTGGGAACCAACAAGAAGAAAACAGTCTGATACAAATCATAGCAAAAGGCCCCTACATAGATTGAAGACTGAGGAGGAAAAACTCCTCCCATAAAAATTGGATTAGTCTTAGTGAGGACCTTCAGATACTAACATCTTGTCATAATCCTTCATTCCCTCCCTTGGTCCTTCCAGAGAAGGGTGTCAACTCCAAGGCAAAGCAAGGCAAGGAAAGGACTATTTTCCAAAAGGTGGTCAGCAACATACCAGTGCTGCTGATAGTGTTTAAAGTAAGGAAGTGACTATGTCAGGCACTACTTCTTTAATTCTCTTTTTTTGTTTGTTGTTGGTTTTTTGTTGTTTGGTTGTTTGGGGTTTTTGTTTGTTTTTGTTTTATTTTGTTTTGCTTTGGTTTTATTGTTCCTGATATCTGAACTGTCAGAGCAAATCAGACATGTAGCTTCCATTTCTAGTGAAGGATGCCTAAAGTAGATCTTTCTGTCACCCAAGAATGTAAACTACAGAAGAATCCAACAGAGGTACATCATATTTATTCAGTTCCTCCTTTAGGGGCAGGTGTAATATTATCTTTTAATATCACTTTGTGCTCCATTAATTCCTTCATGAGAAAAAAGGAAGAACATAAGGAATCAGTGAAAGGTTTGGCTTTGAGCATCTGAGGAAGAAGAGTCCTCAGAAAACGGACCAACTCTGTTTCACAATGGGATGCACAAGTCATACACAATCACTCAAAATTTTTCTGTGGGTGGAGTAAAACAAAAGATTCCTGTCTAGTGTTGCATGTAAATGCCTTTAATTTGGGGAGTCTTTCATGTTAATAACTTCAGTAGATGGGATCTGCCTCCTTCCTCTTCCTTTCCAAACCATACATTTCTGTTGTCCACTGAAAATAAATTGTCAGTTATATTGGAAGGTCTAGCTCTCTTAATTAATGCAATTTAAGCACATGCTAAGTGTTTATTTTGTCTTTATAAATTACCTTTCTGTGTTCCTTCAGATCCTGGAGAACTTCTTATTTTACATACTACACAGTGAGAAACATAAGCTGAAATTTGATAGACAGTCAGTAACAACATAAATCAGAATTTCTGAGGTATAAATGCAGGTAGAAATTAAAAAATAATAAATTACATGTGAATTATTCTTTGACACATAGTACCTTACAAATTGAGGTCAGTGGGAATAGTCAGTGGGATTATATATTGATATCAGCTGCCTGACCTCTTGCTTTCTGGTTATTCACAAGGTATTTATGAAAGAAATCTCTTTTCTACATATCCTTTTATTATTTAACTTTCCATTCAATATGTGTGGGAAGCCTTCGTCCCAAATGACTATGTTAAGTTATATATTGAAAGCTCACCTGCACACCTACAAAGGAGTAGAGAGAAGCAGGAGCAGGAAGGGAAGTCCAAATAATACTCTGTTGAGCTGCTCTCCATCCCACCCAAGGCACCAGAAGTCTATCAAAGCCCATCTGCACAAGTCAAGACAACACAGGAGCACAAAGGCAGTGAGAACAAAAATTAAGGACTCAGAGGAAGGGACATCCAGTCCAGGTCCTTCCCAGAGCTGTCCCAGGAGATACTCAGATACATAGTCCAGGTATGACACCTATCAACATTTTGAGTTGTGATGTATTGCTAATTAGAGGTATGGGGTGCATTGTGGGATTGCACAAGACTTATTTTGGGATGTGTAGAGGAGGAATCAAAGGAGAGGAGAAATACCTGGGGGAATTGGAAATAAACAAGCATAAAGAAATGGAGGGATAAAGTTATAAAAGGGGCCAGTTGCCTGTAAACAGTTGGTTGGTGGGTAAAACTACGTGGATATGCCTGCACCTGATCAGTACAAGCTGTCCTATTCTCTTGCTAAAATCCATTTCTAATTATTTTCCTGGATGTGAGACCCTCTACTTGATGAGTGTGTGTGTGTATGGGAGTTCCAGTGCCAGCCACTGGAGTCAGACCCTTGTTAGTGGTGTTAGTGACTGGAGAAAGACTGGTTGTGCAAATGACAGTGAGTGCTAGTGAAGGGCAAACCAGGCTAGCCAGCAAGTAGATAAACTGACCCAGAGGGGTGGGCTAGGGAAGGGAAAAGTGGATCTCTGAAGGTGAGCTTGTGGAAAGAGTTGATTATCAGAGGGACCAAGGAGTCTTGGGCAGCTGCTGGAGCGATTACAGGACCTGGGAGTCTCAAGGGGTGGGATGTTCTGCTCTGTGCATGAGAATGAAAGCAATCAACCTGTGTGATGTGAGCATCAAGGTCATTGCTGGTTAGGGGAACCAGCTAAATTAGGTAACAAGAAATAAAGGAAACAGAAACCTCTTTGGGAGGGATGGTTATACACAAAGGCCTGACACTATGGAGAAGTCAAATTTGCAGTGGAACTGTTGCCAGTGGGTCCACAATGTCTGCCAGATTAGGGCACACAGTTGGAAGGGATATTTTGTCCGTGGTGGAGGGTCAGACAGGACCTTGACAGAGACCTCCACTATTGTGAGAGTATTGTGTACAGAATGTGCAAGTATGACCTAAAAAAGAAGTCTAAGAATACAAATTGCTTACCCTTTCTTACACCCATCATGAGTGAGAAATACATTTTTAATATTATGACAGGGTTCTTGTGGGTACCTCACCCTAAATTCCTCTGTGGCACAGAGGAATTCAGTTCAGCATATAAAAAAAGAAATGTATCTCTGCTCAAATTCTGTTAGTAAGGCTGACTATGCTGCTAAAAATATTTTAATCAACTTCTGTCAACAAATTCCCAACCTTTTTTCACATTTGTCTCAGAAGCTGGTATTTTATTCTGTCTTCCTCTGTGACAAGACCAATGCAGATTAAATATATTCTGTCTTTAATATTTGAACCTGAGTGCTGACACACACAAAGACATCAGATTTGATTGCTTTTTGGCTGTTTTTCTTCTGTCAGACACTGGAGGACTGAGATGTTGATCTGATTTTACAGTCGAAGTCTCTGGATATGTTGAACAAGTCAGCTCCTAAAGTACAGTGTACAGCTATAGTTTTGAATACTACACCAGGAAAGAAAAATTAAGCAAAAAAGTTTGACATAAAGCCTTGTTGCAGTAGTTGTTTATGCAGAGTGTTTTTAATTGCACTGCAATCAGGTATTATTTGTGAAGCACTGACTTCCAGTTAAGACATGGTAACCATCAGATGAAAACTAATTAAAAAAAACCAAACATGTTATGCACTAGATGTATTGCAATTACTGCAATTTAAGTCAGTTAAAAACCTTTTCTTTACACAGTACATTAAAATTTATCACACCAAAACACTACAGTGAAACCAGAAAGACATCAAAAACAGATTATGATTGTGAAACCTGTCATCATTCCATATTTTTGTAGAAAAGGGAAAATGTTCCTCTGTGTGGAATACTTGTGACTGACCTATTTGTTTTGATTTTAAGAGCATTACAAAACTTATTTGCATTGGTTTATAGGTTTTATATAGAAAAGGCAAAGATCCTTTGATAATCCCTTACAAACACTGTATTGTATTGTATTAATAGTAAGCAGTTGCAGTAAATGTGTCACTCAAACGGTTTCAAGAAACAGTGAGTGGGGGGGTAGACCTAAGACAAACTGTATTTATTAAATGAGAAAAAAAATTATTGGAAATTATACCATTGTGTATGCCAGTGTCCAGCATGGATACAATAGTTCAATGCAAGTATCATGGAAATATGTGTCCCTGAATATAAACTGGGAACTGGATAACACTATTCTTTTTGGAGCATGCACCCACCATGGACAAGCTTTCAAAGAGACTTGACTTACACATGAGCTGTTCCAACATAATACATTGATCTAGCATAAAGAACAATCATTTAATCAGAGCATATACCTATCATTTCAGGTGAAAGACAAATTATTCAGTCATCCCTGTTAATTGACAGACAGTTTAATAATTTTAATTTGAACTCTCCCTTGGTGGCAGATGAAATTACGAATGAAATTAAAAAGTTATATTGAGTTGAATGATAAACCAGACTTTACCACCCATGAGCGTACACAATGGGAATTTTTCAAAAGGAATTATTAGGGGAAGGTTAATTAGCATTTCATCTGGGAAATCCTAACAGATGAGCTGAGGCAAACCTACATAAAATATTGAAGCTGTTAGACACAAATACTCAAACAAAAAAGCCCAAAACATACAGATTTAGTAAGTAGATAACATGGATAAAAAGTCATTTACATTACTGCCCTATTACCCAAAAAGGAATAATTTTTTTTACAGTCATCAAGCAAATAGAATTTTCAGTTATGGACTTCAATAAAAAATAGACACTTATGTATAAATTTCCAAGTGAGAACCATGGAATTAAGCTACTGTGAAGTATCCAAGTGAGAAGCCCTACAACCAATTCTCAGAGTTATAATTATAAAAAATGAGCTTCATTTTTTCAGTTTCTTATTATGTAATTATCAGATCTTCATAAAACCAGATGCATTAGTCATCTGTTTAAAACTAGAATTGCCACCACAGATGTTTAAATTTATGTGTTTAAACTGCATTTAAGATATATGATTACATAAGAAAATAAGTCCTTATTTTCCTGTCATCAAAAAACAAACAAACAAACAAACAAGCAAACAAACAAACCAACCTAATGCTTTTTAGACTCAAGATCTAAATAGGACCCAATTTAATTCTAGCAGGATTTAAAGCAGTACAGCATAAATTTCTTAGTAAGATTATTCAGAAGGATATCACAGAACAGAGCATGGCAGATCACCTAATGAGTAACCAGCTAGAATGTTACTCAATTCATTACAGATGAAACATTCTTTTAAAATACTTACTAACATGTGATCACAGCTCTCTTACATCCCACTCCCTCCCACCTCCAGACCTACTTATGACACTTAGGCTCCAAACATCTTTTGTTAAAAAGTTTGAGAACTAGATGAAGATGCATTGTCCTGAACACAGGTAATGCTATCTATTCACCGCTGTTAACTCTTCTGAACCTTGCCTATAGGCTCAGGAGCAGCAAATGGCCTCCACTCCTATAGCACAGACAAGAAGGAACTGAAGTAGCAAACTCACACAAATAAATGCATATAACAAAGTGTTCAAACAGAAATATCTCGTACAAGCACTTTATATAACAACCAAGAGGCAAAGACATATCCAAGTGGATAAGTGTTGGAAACAGTTCTACAATGTCCATTTTTTAAGAAGCTAGAGTGCCCCTTGCTTGCTGGTCTCTTTATGGACAACAGAATAATATTACAATTTACATTTTTTTCCTAAATAAATGCAAGAAAAAGAAAGGAAACTCTAAAATGAACAAGGGTCTTCTACATTGTAAACTAGAGCAAATGTTTTACAGAAGTTTGGTAAATAAAATTATTTGTTGGTTTCTAGGAATAATTTAAAATTCCATGGTACAATATTTCCCTTTTTATTTAAATATTATTTTCTAGTAGAGCTCAATGAAAGTCTTATTTAAATAAGTCTGCTCCAGACTCAAAAGAAATCATTAGTTTCCACACTTTATTACTACCCTGGCCCTTGTTAATATAGGATTTTTTTTTCTTTTTGTTTTTATTATTTTTCTTATTATGAATTTAGTATATGTTTAAAGTAGTGATGAACCTTGCTTTGGCCTCTGGGTGACATTAAAACTCAGCTAACTAAGAAGAAGGAAGGCTTATCAATATTGAATCCAATTCAGGCTACTTTAGGGTCTACCTGTGATAAAATAAAACTTAGGTATTTCAGGAATTTGCATGTATCATATCTCTTTACATAATTTATGTTTTTTTCCATACATGTACATGGTTGCATACCAGAAACAATTTATTTGAAAGCCACTAAACTAATGTCATCTAACAGCAGTGAGTAATGAAAGCAACAGAAAGAATGCTAATCATAGAATCATAGATTCATAGAACGGGTTGGGTAGGAAGGGACCTTAAAGACCATCTATTTCCAATGCCCCTTCCATGGACAGGGACACCTTCCCCTAGACCAGGTGGCTAAAAGCTCCATCCAACCTGGCCTTAAGCACTTCCATGGATGGGGCATCCACAGCTTCTCTGGGCAACTGGTTCCAGTGTCTCACCACCCTCACAGTAAAGATTTTCTTTTTATGTCTAAACTAAACCTACCCTCTTTCAGTTTGAAACCATTCCCATTTGTCACTACATGCCCTCTCTCTGTCTTCCTTGTAGGCTCCCTTCAGGTACAGGAAGGCTGCAATTAGGTCACCATGAAGCCTTCTATTTCCCAGGCTGAATTAACCCAATTCTCTTCGTCATTCCTCATAGGAGAGATGTTTCCACCCTCTGATCAACTTGGTGGCCATTCTTTAGACTTGGCTGCAACAGGTCAAAGTTATTTTGGTGCTGGGTACTCCAGAGCTGGATGCAGCACTTCCACTGGGTCTCACCAGAGAGAACAACACAATGCTAGTGGGATGAGAAAGTAAATTTTCCTTTCATTTCCTGCACAGAAAAAGACATATTTTTGCATTTGAAGGGCTCAGATACTCTACTCTTGGGAGTTGGGGAGAATAAAATTGATTATCCACTGAATCAACATCTCCACAGCCAATAAATTGATATTACATTAAGAACACACGTGTGTTCCCCCTGTGTTTATTAATGCTTTATCATCAGAGAGTCAGTGAGAATGTTCTTGTATTAAGTTATCAGAATAAATATGAAATCTTATTGCAGGTGATATTTGGAATGAACACCTATTTGTTTCTAGAGGAAAGTTAATAGAGCATATAGTTTAGAAAATATTATTTTAAGCATCAGAATTCTGATTGTATTCACTATAAACAAAGGGGAAAAAAAACAGCAAAACAATTCCTCTGTACAAATGATACAAACCAACTAAAATTAGGATATTTGAAATTAGTCTACTTTCATATTTGCAAGGCTTTTTTGGCTTCACCCTCTCATATCTTACGCATTCTCATTTTAAATGAACTCTTTGGTGTGGATACAGCTTCAAGGAACCGAGCTTGTATATTCCAGTTTAACTTCTAATTCATGAGGTGAGAAAACTTCTAATTCATGAGGAAGCCTCAAAGTCAGCAAGTACAGGAAGATAAAGAGCATACAACTCCTTGGCTGACCAAGACATCAAAAATTTGATCTGCCACAGTTTACCTTCATCCTTAGTGTTCTCAGAAACACTCAGATGAGCTAGAAGAGTGACATGATTCAAATGAGAACTGATGATATGACCTACTCCTTCAGGAATAGGACCAGGACAGTCTTTTCTCTGTGCAGGGGGAGTTTTAACAATTGCCAGTCTTGGGCTTCAGTGTCTTTTCAGAAATCATTTTCATAAAAAAGGGATGTTACATGGCTACTAATGGATGACCAGCGATGTGTCTGCTCCTTGTGAACACCATATGAACCTCCATATTTGCAAAACCTGTAGCCTAAGCTAATAGAAGACTTTGCCTTGGGATTTTTACAAGCTTTGCAATATCCCCTGTACATCAAAGTGCTGTCTTCATAAACAATATTCATGAGGAGGTCCTGCTGCTTCTTCTGATGTATATAACACAAAGAACCACATCTTCCAATAGGTTCACAAAGCTTTATATGTGATTTTCATCTTTACCCTATCAAAACTCAGTTAAATATCATGGGAGCTGAGACAGGTTTTTTTCTGGCCTGTGTTTTATAGACATACATGTCTGGGCAACTACTGTCCAGTTTATAGTATATACCATTGTTTGTTGTGCATCTAAACTAGGCTCTGAAGGCAAATAGAATATGAGTTCTGTGTCCAGTATGGCATCTTAAAAGCTAAAAATCCTAGAAAATATATTTGTTATAAAAGCTCAGCCCTTTTTGTCTATGAAAATTCATAGTGTGTCTGATTTTCTACTGCATGGTTCTTCTGACCAATTCTACGCAAATCTGTACAGTAATATATATACAGCATTTATTTCAGTCAAGTGTATGTGGCTTATTGTAATCTATTGGTTAAGACTAAATTAAATACTATGGAGTTAAAATTAGTTGGGTATGACAAATTTCCAGTTTCCAACATTTCTTTCTTCCTTAAAATTACTGCATCATCTAGACAGATAGTAGACGACAGAAGTTTGAAACTGTATTCACTATGAAAAGTAGACATTTTAGTTGCAGGGAATTCCTCCCTTTGGAGTTCTGAACTTTACAAAAAAAGGGACTGAATGGAATAATTTTTAATGAAATTACAGTCTCCTCCCTTTAGAAAATGATTCAATGATCAGATCTCTCACCTAGAATATAGGAGAACTTTTATTCATTGTCCAAAGGGAATCAAACTACAGATGTGAGACAGACTAATTTCAGTGTACAATGACTTGATTTGTTCACTACCAGTTTTCTTGAAAAGGACTGGGATGAGGTAGCAGAGTAGAGCAGGGAATGTCTGTCTGCCTTGCCTTAACTGCTGCAACCTGCTGGGACCCTCTGGAGAAGGGAGAACTGGTTCCTTTTGCAAGCCCAGCTGAACATGGCTATCTCTGGGAAAAAACCTGTAGAGTGACAACTGGGAATAGGAAGGGAATGAGTAAAACACCAAGTATAGAGCTAACAGCAGTTATGAACAAAGGAAGGGGGAAAGAACATTCCCCTGAAACAAAGAACTCAAAGCCAAAATGCTGAAGCACCAGCAACGGGATCCACAGAGAGTTTGGTTTGGCCAAGGAAGGCATTTAAATCTCCCAGACTGTAAAGCAAGACTGACAGAAAGTGATTAGGGCTACTTAATGCTTCTACCACAGATATACGGGAAATTGTTGCTGAGTGTTGTCTGATGAGATTTGTGGCACTTTCAGCATCTTTTTCTAATGTTTATAGCAAAGATCTACTCTGTTTTCTAATCAAAATCCATGTTTATCTAAGTTCTTAAAGCCGCATCTGACGATTTGCCATAGCTATGCATCCTTTAAAATTTTTGCTGATAAATATACTAATATTAAAAAAATCTCAAACAACTTCTATACCTACTTATAGATCATTTGGTTTTATTATAGTCAAACACTGAATTTGGGGTGTTACTGTGCTGTATAAAGAGATTTAGAGCCTAAATCTCAGAGACTTGTACCTTGCTTTTGTTTTCAAGAACCAAGGTTGTTTAACTTTTATTTGATTTTTTTTTAAAGAATAGAGAATTCTGTAAGACACTAAGTTCTTAAAGTTTATTCTTAAAATTAGTAAAAGCAGCTATATCTTAATAGAAATGTCTTTTTCTAACTTTGTCAATATAAACAAACTATGTGCTCTGTAAAAGCTCTGACTCGGATATGAATTTTTTTCTGTTCACATAGAATGGTTCTATATTACTCTTTAAGATTAGAGAATGTTTGGATGAATCATTCTATAGCATATACTGACACTTAGTTTTGATCTAGCAAAACCAGTTCAAACTTAATTTTTAAAATAATTCCTCCTTGCCAATGCTTAAGTCTTGCTTATAAACCCTTTTTTCTGTATCAATCTTTATAGCAACATAGGGAAAATAGTAGAAAAACTAAACCTTATTTTGCTTTCTTTAGAAAAATATGAGGCTTGCTTCATTATTTAAAGGCAAATATTAGTGATATTGTTCTTTATTTAACTTTTCTCTTCAGCTTTTCTTTTATCTTTTGTAATTCTGAAAGAAAAAAAAAAATCAGTCCCTGCGCAACAAATGGCCCTTCCTTCCCCCACTTCCCCACCCCACCTGAATAATCCACACCAAAATGATCCCAGAAATTCTACCGTTCACCTACTACAATTTACTATTTTCCACCCATCTATTTCATTCATCTGTCTATTTTCCATGGTGGGTAAGGGGAACAGAGTGGTTGTTGTGTGCCTAGGCCTTAATATGGTCTTTAATATACTCTCCCATAGCCTTATTTTCATCAAATTTAATATGTGGGCTGGACATATGGCTGATAAAATAACTGATAAAGACTACCAGACAGAGTGAGTTGCAAATTTTGGTGGACAGTGCAGCTGGTAGCCAGAAACAAGTGACTTTTATCAGGGATCGGTTGTAGAACTATTATTTTGTAGTGTCTTTAATGACTATGTTGATGTCAGGGAGTGCAGTTTCATCAAGTTTACAAATGACACTACTTTTGAAGGAGGAGTTGGTATGATGGAAGGCAGTGTTATACTTCAGGGGTACCTCAGCAGTCCAGAGAAATGGGTTAACTCTATCTCCATGAAGATCAATGACAACAAACTAAAAACTCTGCACCAGGGGAGAAATAAACCCAAGCACCAGTACAGAAAGCAGTTTTACATGAACAGACCTGGGAGTCACATGGGACAAGTTGAGCAGGTCAGCAGTGTGCCCTGGCATTGAAGAAGGCCAACTGAATGCTGGGTTGTAGCAAAGCAATGCAGTCAACATGCAGTGAACCTTCTCCATTACTTAGAACTGGTAAGACCACAATCAGAGCACTGTGGGTAGTTCTGGTCTCCCCAGCATAAGGAGGATACTGAAACATAGTCCAGCACAGGCCACCCAGCTAGACTGGAGATGATGACTGGAGCTCATGGACTATGAGGAAAGACTGAAAGGTTTAAGTTTGGTTCAGCCTGGAGAATACAACCTCAGGTGAGACCTCATTGCTGTCAGCAGTTACCTAATAAAGGATACAGAGAAGACAGACCCAACCTCTTAGAAGAGGCATGTAATGATAGGAACAACTTGGACCATGGGAAATTCTGTTGAGATTAAAAAAAACCCAACTATTTACAGTGACAGTAATGAGATACAGGATGAGATTGCCTACAGAGGTTGGGGAATCTTCAACCCTCATGGGTCTGAGCAATCCCACCTAAGTAGTTCTTTCAGTAGTTGATCTCCACAGGCCCCATATATCAAGAAATATCTATAATTCTATGAACTCTCTTGTCTTTTGTTGTTGCTGAATTTTCTAAAATTGTTCAAATCAAGAAGCAGGCAATGTGATCCTTTTAAAATTTATTTATTTACTGTATCATCATCTTTTTGCAGTAAGCTAAATATAATTTCAATAAAACCTCAATATGCCTTTCAAGTCTGTCACTTCAGTGTATTATGGAAAGGCTCTTAAAACTTACTGTTTTCCACTGCTGTCTACAGCCTCAGATCTCTATTACACTTATCAGAGTAGCATAAAAACTTTATTTCATTATCCAACAGCTTTTTTACTCTTTTATTAAATGAAACTGCATAGCAGAATGTAGTATATAAATAACAAAAGTTAAGCAATCTGCTTCCTCTGCTGCATTTTTAATTAGACCTAATCAAAACAAGTCATTTTACATGATAAACTGAACAAATGATGGGAAAACAAATTACAGTGATTACTGATAAAATACCTTCATTATTATCAACTACTTCACTTTGATAGCATACCCATGAATACGTAATTGACTGTTCTAAATTGTTTTAGAGAGCTCATTATTATTTTGTCTAGTGGACATTATTTTTTGCTAGTACTTTGAATGTGGCTCTATTTTCTACACACAAAGAAATACATTAGATTTGTCATTTCTATTACTTCATCTATAAAACCCAAGCAGCTTACTAAATTTTAATTGTGCACTTCAGTGTTCTAAAATGGCTGCAATTTTATGTGCTCTTGTATTTTAATTAACTAGATTCAGTAATAGAAGTTCAAATTGTCCTATTTTCAGACTTAATTAGGTTTAGAATTTTATTCCCAAAAGTTTTCCATTTGTCAATGTAATAATTTTCGCTTCTTAGATAGGATCCCTGGATATGTCGGTAAATAGAAGGAAAGACGTTGTTAAGTTAGTTCAGAAGTGTATCTTATCTTTTACTTATGAAAAGGTTTTAATTTATGAAAAATTACTACCATTTCATCTCCAAAAGGTCAAGACTTACAAGACTTTTGAATCAGCAAAATAGATAAAAACAGAAAGATACTTCTATTCCTGGAATCTGGAGTAAGAAGAGAGACAGGCATTGATTTCTTCTCTGTGGTGATTAGTGACAGACCCAAGGAAACGGCCTGAAGTTGTGTCAGAGGAGATTTAAATAATTATATTTTTTTAAAAAAAGGAAGTAGAACTGTTTAGATGTACAAAATGGAATCAAAGGACTTCTAAATATTTTCTGTGTGTCTACTGATTTACTTTTGACATAAGGTATTAGATTCTCACTCTAGTAAACTAAACTGAGTCACTGGGAGATATACATGTTCTACAAAAACAGAAAGTTCCAAGAAATTAATTCACGCACTTCAATCTTGAACATCCTCACTTATTTAGATGTTCCTGTGTTCCATAGTTCTGGTCTGAATTGCTTATAATAGTTTTCTCTAAAACAAATGTGCTCTGTATACCATTCCTGAGGTAAAACTAATCTTGAGGTGAGGTAGGACTAGTCATAAACTTGACTCTGTCCCAAACACTGTAGACAGAAGGCAATACCATACAAACCTTGATCTCTGGGACAAGAACTAGTGTCTGAATTTCTTTTATGTAGCAACACAGTCTTGACTTCCCTTATCTGTGATAAGCATACAGGGTACACATGACATAGAAGGTCAGGATTAAGTGATTTAGAAAACACAGTTTATCAATTTTTACTCAGTATTGGTAAAGTATTACTCTTTTATACAGCAGGATCTGTGTCCTGTGTTTCTGCATTTTCCATTAAATAATCATTGCTTGAATAAAAATATGTAATGCCGAGTCTCAAAGACAGAAACCAGAATCCTCCATTGTTGCCTGAATTCAGTAAGTTCTAAGGTGATCTTTTGTTGTTGTTGTTGTTTTGGTGTTTGTTTTTTTTTGTTTTGTTTTGTTTTGTTTTGTTTTCGTGTTTTTTTTGTTTGTTTTTTTTTTTTTGTTTTTTGTTTTTTGTTTTTTGTTTTTTTGTTTTGTTTTGTTTTGTTTTGTTTTGTTTTGTTTTTTTGGTTTTTTTTCAGGTCAAACCCCATGAATCTTGCATACTTTTCTGTCCACTACACTACACCAGATTTAGCATGAGGGATAAAGGTACCTCACACACATACTTTTTAACCAGAGAAGACAAGTGATGACCCTTGAAAATTATTTTCCTTCACAGTTCAGAATGTCAATGATCTCTCAATTCTCTAACAAAAAGGATTACCTCAAAAATTATTAATACTGAATTTTAACATAGTAGTAGCTGAAACTTCAATATGAGACTGAAAAGACATATTAAAGATGGCTAGAATAATATCTCACAAAATTTATTGACTTGACAGTGGTGAGTCTCCCTTTACATTTTCAGTCTTTCCTTGGACTGAGATAGTTTGAGTTTGTAAAAAATCCCTAGCCACCAATTGTCTATTACTTGACTGTTGTAAATGAAGCCCTGGGAAAACTACACATGGCAAATCTCCAATGCCCCTAGACAGTCACTTCTTAACAAACAGTAGCCCTTTCCGTCAGCTAAGACTGGGGAGGCTGTTGTGCAGCAGTAAGGTAACTGAAAAGAAGGGAGCAGATTGGTGAAAGAAAACATAATTAATTTAACAGTGTGTGACAAAAACTGGCATAACCAGAAAAATCCTCCACTACGAGCATTATGCTCCTAGCAAAAAAACACAGGATGGTGTTACCTAGTTGCAACCTTAGACCCCAAATCATGCTTAAGGGAAAACAAGTCTGTTAAGATTGGAATTCAAAGGAATGCTAGCTGGATAAGACTGGCACCACGGGAAAGGAGGAGACACTAGGATATTTTGCCTATCAACAGTAGCCACATTATTATTGAGGCTTTCTCACATTAATTAGATAATATTGATTGTTACACTGTTCAGATATTAGTTGGATGAACAAGAAGTTCATGTTTCCATGTGTCTCATTGGTCCCCTTTTGCCAATAACAAGACTTGGACTGCAACCCCAGAACATGTCTACACCAGCACCTGCATCCAGCACCTGCATGGACATATACTTCTTTTTTTTTTTTTTTTTTTTTTTTTTTTAATTCCAGTTTCTGGATCCTATTATGATTTAAATAGGATTTGGTCACTTCACTGTTCATATAGATCAGTTTTAGTAAAAGCAAAACATAAACACAGTTACAAAGAAATTTATGTTTTCATAATGGAAGCATCTACTCTCATTAGGCATATCAGAAGGTAATATTCACTGTGTGAGCTCTTCTGTGATGCAATTTCTGTCCAAGTCCTGCTTTGTAACGAGCTTAAATTTAATTTAAAAATTAACACTATGTAATTGATGGAAGAAGCAAGTTTTCAGTGCTGAAACAATGGTTGAAAGATTGAATCTTTCAGCCTGGATAATGTTCAAATTCAGTTTTGGGACTGATCCCAAGCTATGACCTTACACAGAGGTTTTTTGGTAGAGTTCTATCTTCCTCATTCAGATACTGCCCTAGGGCAACCCTGTTATACCCTGATCTTGCTTTATTGGGTATACATTTTAATTTTAGACTTCAAGAAATTTTGCTCATACAAACTCTTTCAAAGTCTTTGGGTTTTTTTGCTACTTTGAGTTCACATTTGGAGAAAACTATACTTTTCTCTAAGATTTTTTTTTTTTAAATTTGGTGAGAAAATAAGCCTTTTGGCAAAAAAAGTTTTTATCGAAATAACATGCAACTTTCTAAAACCATTACAACAGACTACTAGGACTAACAGGCATTGCTATAGAGTAGTGAACCCTTGTTACACTCAGAAAACAAAAGACCTTATACAGCTTAAGTGAGATACTGGCTACTTAAGTGAAATACAGAAAATAGGTGTCTAAATTACCTACAAGAGGAACAAAAGAGTAAAGGAAGAGAGATTAAGAGAAGAAGGAACTAAGAGAGAAAGATACAGTTGCCACTAAGAGGTCACATCTTGACGGCTTCAGGAGAGTGGAGAGCAGGCTAGGGCAAGGTGGGGACACTGTGTGGACCTCTTTTATCTGCTGTGGCTGCTCTCTCCAAGTGGGCTTTATTGATTGATAGGTTTCTTACAGGGCTTTCATGTCACGTGGCTGCACACCACAGCGGACATCTTGACTGACCACTGGACACCGGTGCTGAAGGCCTGATCTCCTGTCCCAACACACACACATGCACACCTACAGGGTGGTTCTGACCCATTAGTTACTAATTTGATGTTCAACACACCCTGAACAATTTGACTTTATAAACAAGAAAATACAGCAACAATCCTTCACTCCCTCTCGTTCACTATTGTAAATGTAGCCTCCATGTATGTTCACTTGCCAATCACCAGGGAACAAGATAGGTGGCACAGAAAGAAATCCGGGAGCACAGATTCAGTACTTTTCTCTCCCAGGTGAATGTCACATTCATTAGATGAAAAAAATGCTTTCATGTCTGGTTCCCTTCTGGTCAAATGAATATAAATGTTTGATTATAAGATACCTAAGCTTCAGCAAAAGACATATGATGTACACTTGTATAGACTAACTTAGAACCTGTGCCCTGCGAATTTTATTTAATTAGCATTCCTACTATTTAATTAGCATTCCTACTAATAGTCTAACTGCAAAAAGTTCCTCCTATGCTACTGATTTTAACTGGACTCAGTAAAACCTGAGTGTGTTAGGATTGTGGGAGCAGACTTCAAAGAATTTAATTACAGAATGAGGAGGCTATTAGGGATCTCAAGAGGTCATCTAGTCCATCCTTATGCCCTAAGGGCTATTTATGTTTATTTAATGATTGATAGTTATGTGTTAAACTGGTTCTTGATGACTTTGATTGACAGAAATTCCACAGGTTATCCTGTCAATCTATTCCAGCTTTCCAATACTCTTTATTACTAAAAGCTGTGGAATTTCTGTGTGGTTTTGCTATTGCTTTTATAAGGCCCTACATAATTCTTCTAACTGTAACCTAAGTCATTATTTACTGGTCTATTTACCATTAATACAAAGTATGTAAATATATCTGAATATTCAAATGAAAAATATAGGGAAGATTTCCTTTCTAGAAATTATGTAATGTCAGGCACCTCAGAATTTCATACAGCAAATACTACCTTGTATATTTTTTGATTAAAAACTTCAAGAAGAATTAATCTGGTCTGTTGTAGATTTGCATGTAAGCTAAGTGCCTAAGTTTTTTTCACAGACTAGAAGACGGGTACAGGTTTCCAGGACACAAGAAATGTGGGAGAAGAAACAGGAAAAACAGTGATTATGCATAATATGCATCTTTAAACACTTATTAGCCACTTGTATGCACAGACTAGTGATTATTTTACTTAAAGAGCTACCTACTTATGCATTAGCCATTTATTTTATGTACATAGTTTTGTACATTCATTCACATTCCCTTACAGGCATATTTTATAGTTTGATTATGAAAACTCTGTCAGAAAAGGTTAGTAAGAAAAAATTATTAAGGTAGAAGAAAACAGAGGACAGTATTGACTGAACAGAATGAAAGAGAGAGAGAAAGAGAAGTCATGGGGAAAAAGTAAAGTGTTCTAAACCAAATCAATATTAGGCTAAGGGTTATATGTGTCCTCATTCTTAAATAAATATATTGTTTAATAAATATATCATGAGCAAGAAATAAATGAGAAAACTAACATATTGTGTGAATGTGGAAGGAAATGTCAGAAGTAATAAAGAGAATGAAAGAGGGCTTCAATGTATAAAATACTATTAAAGAAGGAGGGTTAGAATAACTGTAGACTAATGAGAAAAAAAGGGAAGAGAATAACAACATAGAATAGAATAACAAAATAAAAATAAAAGAAAAATGAGGTATTATGTGAAAGAAAAAATAAAATTGGAACTTCCACAGAGGCTGAGCAAAAAGACAATTGTTTCAAGATGAAACATTTTCTTTCAGGAAGAAAAAAGATGACTGAGACTGCAGAACATGTAAGAAACCAATTCATTTGCCTTGTATAGAATCCTTGAAGTACAACTAATCTGCAACTGAACAAGGGTAAGCTAATTTTCAGACAAAATTTCCTAATAGTTAAAGTTATTGCCTCTCAAAGCATTATGCTGTTTTCCACATACCCAGATTCAATACAGTAAATAAGTTTTCTGAAAAGCATTTTCTTATCTATTTTTTTTAAACATGGAACAATTTGAAGACAGAAGTCTTTGTTCCCTCTGATACTCCTATTGGTATGTTCAGATTTTTTTTTTCCCTGTGACACTGTCTTCTAGTTTTTCAACTAATTCTCAGTATTTTATTTTTTAATTTTACAGGACAGATGCACAAAAATAAACTGCATTTTCATAGAAAGTGCATACCAGATATCAATTCTTGATGAAATCCAATAATCACCTCTTATTTTTCCATTATGTTTTTATTTGAATACTGATTAATTAGTGTTAAAATTCATTGTTTCCTTGTAAAATATTTCTATATATTTCTATGTATTAGTAAAATAGATAAAGTTGATACTTTATCAGTGTATGTAGATAAGTTATTTGGATAAGATCATCCTAAAATAGCCATGTATTTATGGAAGCTAGCAGAAATACTCTTTTATCACACTTTTAGATTTACACCTTGATTGTTCAATAATGTGGAATTTCATTTCTGTTTTAATCAAGTATCACAAGTACATTTAAATGCTCTCCATAGCTAAGTCAAACCCCTCAAAAATTACTGCAACATATTAAAGACATAAACAGCACAAGTCAGAAAGAGAGCTTCCATGGGGAAGTATTGCAATGGCTAAGATGGCAGCACAAGATCTAGAGAGAGAAAGAAATTGCCTTATTTAATTCTAGGTTGGATTTTTTTTCTCTTTTTAATCTTTATGTTTCCCCAAATTATGTGCTAGAGTGATCAGGTGATTGAGATAAAGCAGGGTATTTGGAATTTCTAAATTTGATAGACTGGCTTAGAAAGAAGAACTGGTTGTTTTAAATCTGTTAAAAACCAACAAACAAAATCTTCCTTCCATAAGTAATTTCAATAGATAGAGCAATTAGATTTGGTTTGCTGATAATCTGAAACATTACACATTTGAGTTTTCTAAATGTTTTTGAGTGCAGAACATATATTATCCTGGAGTGCTTTTGTACAAGTTTAAGTAAGCACTTGGCTAGATTTTAAATATGGAAGGTCATGTTCCTGATCAAGTTATATGACTGACTTGATCTGATTGTTGGCTTATTTACTTCATATGTTTGTTTTCGTGCATAGTCTAATATCTTGGATCCATAAAAATAATGGCAAATACTATATTGTGTTTTCTTGAGCTATGTGCCTGTTATGTTAGCTTTGGAACCAAAAATCCTGGAGTGGAAAATTAGTTCATGGAGTGGTAAGCATTGCTTGTCCATAAAGCTCATGCACAGGAAAATCATCAGCACAAATATACACTCAATTTTGACTCCTGGAGTTTGCAATCCCAACAATCTTTTTTTGTTTTGTTTGTTTGTTTGTTTTTTCAGGTACAAAATATTTACACATTTACATATACTTGTATATATTTATCAAGTCAGTATTATATTTCCTTTAATGCTGGCACTATAAAAAATATTGATTTTCCAAGTTTAAATTTAATCATTGGGTTTTAGAGTAGTTTTTTTTCACCTCTATACACCTGAATCTCCATTGTTTCAAATGACTTTCAAACTCAGGGAACATTTTTTGCAAAAGGAGTTGTGGAATATCTTTGCTTCTGGAAAAGTTAAAGCAGCATGAGAAGGTGTCCTGGTTCTGGCCAAGGGCTGTTAATTTTTTGCAGTAACCATGAGAAGCTGCAGCCTGGAACCAGAAGGATATGGACAAGATACTAATGCTACTTGATATCTTCTCATGTCATTGCCAGGGGCGGGGGAAAGGGACTCTCTTGAAAAAAAAACTTAATAAAAGAGAAAAATTAAAGCTCTGATAGATGTCAGGCTTCACCCAGAAATATTTTCAACTGTTCTAACATAACAAAGTTGAAAGAGTACATCAACACAAATATTTAACAAAGATAAAGTAAGCATAAATTCTAATGTAAATGATTTATTGAAATTGATTCTTAAAAGTTCTTTAAAGGTCAATCAATCAACTACATGTAATAGAATCCTTTCTCTCCAGTAATGAAATCTTAAAACTATTTACCTTAAAAAAAAAAAAAGAAAAAAGTTTATTCTTTGTCTGGATTTAAATAATTATTGAATTGCAGTAAAATCAAATTTGACAGATTCTGTTTTGGTTTGCTGAGCAGTGCTTACACAGTGTCCTGGTTATAGTGGCTGGGACCAGTTTGTCACTGTGTGAGTGTGGCCAGGACTGTGTGTTCTACACCCTCTATATCATTTTCTCATGAACTGCTCACAATGGATCATTGGCAGCAGCTGCCCAGGGCACACCCAATCCCTCAGGCTACAAGTTGTGATATAAGGGAGTTTTCCTGTCTGCACACCTATGGCTCACATGTGATAACTCCCCTCTGGGGAGCCATTAGCACCTTCACACCCAATTAGTACCTTCACACCCACTTGAGGGGTCATGTCTGCTAATGGGCCATCAGGGATGCCAAAAATATGCCATGATTTACCTCACAGAGTAAATCACCCATTGTGGAACTCCTCACCCTGGGGTGGTACTGTATGTTCTCTGAGCCTAAGCATATTTAAACTTGTGGTTTTCAGAGTGGCAGAATGACTTTTGGGATCCAGAGGAGGAGTAGAGCCTCAAGAGAACTGTGGCTATCATTCTCACCAGCAGGTTTCTTCTTTCTTTTTGCTTTGAACTCAGGGGGATCACGTGGTGCTCAGCACAGGGGTTGGTGAGCTCCATTCTGCTCATTCCCCACTGTGCTGGTCTGAACATCTGTTTTTATGGGTCAGGTAGATTTTCCTTTTACATAAATGTATCTATTGTCATCTTTTGATTAAATTGTAGTTCTGACTTGCAGTCTCATTCTGAATTGGGTTCATTTCTCATGCTGGTTTACCTTTAAACCAGCACACACAGAGTCAAAACCTTTTCTGCTTTACCTCACCCTGGCAGTAAGGTGACTAGAGGTGCATAAGGAGTTGGGAGGAGACAACACTGAGACAGCTGACCCCAAATGACCAAAGAGATGTTCCATACCATGAGACATCATGCTCAGTAGGGGGCACTTGTTCAACCCCAAGTCACCGTTACATGTGACAGGGCCCTACTTTCCTGGAGATGGCTGCCAGAGGGAAGTGGTAAATGAATTCCATATTTTACTTTGTTTCTGTACATGTTTTTTACTTTACCTACTAAACTGTCTTTATCTCAAACCACAAGTTTTCTAGCTTTTAACTCTTCTGATTCTCTCCCCGGTCCCACCAAGAGAGAATTAACGAATGGCAATGTGGGACTGAGTTGCTGGTTGCAGTTAAACCACAACTGCTGTTTATTGCACTAATATTGAAGGGAAATAAAATATTAAGAATATCATTGTCTTTATCTCATGCAAGTTTCTTTTATATCTAATTTTACATGGTTTTTTTTCAGATGTTTGTGTAACAACATATGCACGAGAATTTCACTGTAAGGCATACCTTAGAGACTTGTTGTTAATATTCACAATCATGAGACCTGCAGTGAAAATTAAAAAAAAATTGCATTTCATGTCATATGACACTGAAGGCAAGAAGATCTAGGTTTATTGCCTAGCACCACTCTTGTGTCCCAGTTGTTTTACGCCAAGAGTAAACACAGAGAAGACCAAAGGAACACTATCAACAGACAGCAATAAAATAAATAGAAAACACTGACTTTTGCAGAACTATTACTATATTTGAATTAAATAATACAGTTCATACCAATGTGATGAAAGAATCTGGTATATAATGATATGTTTATAATCAATAACTTAGACTGTTACCTTTGTTTACAATCTATATTTCAATTATGAATAATTGTAAGAGAATGGATTGTAAAACATAAGCAAAATAATATTTTTTTTTTTTTTTATTTCATGTCTATGAAAATCCATTCTAATTTTAAATTATGGATCCATGCTCTTTTTGTGATTTAACTATATTGCACAGAAAAGGTTAGCAAAATTGCATAGAAACTAAGGAATAGTTAATCAGAAAGGTCTTGGTATTCAAAGTTAACACAGTAGTTAATAATAATGGTCTTTGGATTTAAAGAAATCAAATAAATATTTATATACATATTTATAAATTTCTTTGTATTTGGCTTCTGATATAGAAACTCCTGATAAAAAGTCAAGTTCTGGCGTGAGGTGCCTGAAGTAATACTCTGAAGTTTATTTTACATTTTAAATAATCTACCTCCATCTCACTTGTTAATCTTTCCCTTGGAAAACTGTATGGATTGTCTTTAGTAAAAGTACGGTATTGACTATGAGTCAGAATGCAACCACCAAATTCATTATCTGTGTGACCTGAGGCTGTACTTGAATGTGCACCTCCAGAGGACGCAACTCAATGATACAATGGACCTTAGACATTGATGTTATCTCACTTGTGTACTTCTGTCATTATGCTGAAGGACTTTTATGTGAAAAAAATTTCTTTCCCTGAGAACACATCATAATTTAATATATCTTAATGGACAATATGATAGTGGTTTTGGAATAGAACAATGTTTCTTTCTGCTGTTTTTCAGTCAACTGATTCTACAGTATTATATGTATCATACATAATTATTAGAATTTTTTATCTTTTTAGTTCTTTCATAAACAAAGGAAGAGGTAATTTTGCCTGCATAATTTTCTTTTATTTCTATCAAGTTTGATGACATAATGAAAACTAAGACAGAGTTTTCCTTGATTCTGTCATGACATAAGGCTTTTAACTCCATGAGTTTCTCAAATGTATCCAGTACTAGATGAGAAAGAAGGAGGAAAAAAAAAAGAGAAGTACCATTATCACAATAACACGTTGTAATACATCTATTAATAAAGATGACATAAAGTTCTTTATGAAAAGTATTTTGCAAATACTCTACATTGAAGTCTGAGACTAACATACTGGTAATTAAAACTGCCTAAGTTCTGCTTGTGATAAAATAAATGATTATTATGTGGTTCATGAAGGTTGAATATGCTATTCATGTTGGACAGACATTTTAAGGAGATCCTCTGACTCTCTCTTTGACTCCATTTTCCTGTCCCTTGTCTTTGCAACCCTTCCCCTACCCACTCTGGCGTATGCTGCCCTTCCCATATTTTTTGCAGTGAACTCTGAGTGAATACATATACCTGTATATGTGCAATTCAAAATAGTCAAATGTATAGACTTCCCTAGAATAAGAACAACTGAAAAATAAAATAATATTTTTTATTAAAACTTAAGGTAGATGGAGTTTTAACATGTGCAGGAAACATTGCCTGCCCTGCAATGAAGGTAAAAAGATTAGGTACACAGAACTTAAAATACGTATTATCTTACAGTACCATATCACACAGTTTTGGAAAAAACAAATAAATTAATCTCTGGTTTAATTTTTGTTTTGCTACTGTTTAAAACTCCACTAGTCACTGCTCTGCCTAGGAAAATAAATTAAAAAAAAAAAAAGGCAGTTTAAGGTTATTGGGAATGATAGTTCAGTGAAGTTTAATAGCTAAAAACACTGCTAGACTTGCAGATTTTCCTTTTCCTACTTGTAAAGCTTCATAAACATCACATTTAGTATGTGGTAGGCATTTTTCATTTGTAAAAGTTTTTATAAATATTTTTAAACATGCTAGTTAAGCTCAGTGAAAAAATTGGAGAGAGAGAGAACAATTTATTGAGCCTGACTTATCTTTTTTGTTGTATGAGTACAGTCTAGTATTCATTTTCATATTCATTCACTTTAAGTGTGTACGACATGTTTCTAGGGATCAGAAAATTCCATCTAGAATAATACTGTCAATAGTCCCATCCTTTCAGTCCTTTGTACATTCAGCTGAGAAATATTATACAAAAAGCAAATGGTTAGCAAAATTTGGATATCAAAAATAAGCAGTTTAAAATATACATGAGTATCAGTCGGGTCTGAGGTTTAATACGTTTTCTTTCAACGATTTTTCCTTGAATATTTTTTGTTTGAATTGTCTTCTTTAAGTTAATTGGTCATGTCATTTCAAAATCTCCCATTCCCATGAAAGTGGAAGTGAAACTTTCAGTCCACTTAACTGGACTACCTTCACAGCAATATTGTCTCTCCTTCTGCCAAAATTTCTTCAGTATTGTGCCTTATACAATGATAAAATATAAGCACACAATTATGTCTATCATGAGATATGAGTTTGTTTTGTAGTAAATAACCCATAAATACACTTTTCTTCTCTAGTTCAATGTTGTCTTACTTCTGTAGAAAGATGAATAACAGGGACACAGGCTTCTTTCAAATCTCTTTAGATCAAAATTCAGGACCTAAACATGTTGTCCATACCTTCTCTTCCTAGCACAGTAAAAGGGATGAGGGGAAAAAAATTCAGTGCTGTCAGAATAAGGGGGTGGCCTCTACCAATTCATAGGCTAATCCGTATGACATAAGAGAGTTACTTCCTATAGTATTTAAAATGAGTCAATGTAGCAAAGTAAACACTATGAAATGATTTTACTACAATAAGAATTTGCATGCGTACATTTATTTTGTTTCCATGCAGAGTAACAGTATTTTCCAGCAGTTACTTACAGAACCTGGAAAAAAACATACATATATTTTTCAGAACACTTGCTTTTTAAATAGTTACCTCTGTCTATGGGTACATGTGAAATATATATTAGATACATTTACTACAAGTTTTTTGTATATGATCTGATATGTGATCCCTTGAAGTAAGTAATACCCAGTAATACCTCTTCTGTTCCTTTATGAAAGAGTGTAAAGACATTAACTACAGATTGAAATTGAGCAAGAATTGTCTGTGCATTGAAAAGATGAAAGCAACAACAATAATGCCTCAATGGAAATTGGCAGAAAAGTATAACCTGAATCTTTGTAATACTCATGGGTTACTAGAAAGAAAATACAGTGTAAATGCCTTGTTTCTTTTTGTTATTTGCAATCTTGCATGAAATGCAACTTCTTGCCTCCAAGGACTTGGATAGTTCCAGAAAAAAAATATAATCTATTTGGAAACATAAAAAGAACCACAGTAGTTGAAATCAGATTTCCTCCTTACTTTACTTCTTCTATCCAAGAGTGACAATTACCATTTGCTTAGGAAAAGAGCATAGTGGCAATGGATTGAACGAGATACTTCATTCCTCATTGCACTTTCCCAGTTTCCAGCAAGTAAGCAGTTTATATTTTTTGTGAGGGTTAGGAGGAGCTTAAACTCTTGGAATGTATATGTACCTGAATCATAAAAGCTATTGGACTGAGCATGTAGACTGAGAAAATGAAAGAAGACATTAGCTGTAATAAATTAAGACACAAAGTAGTTAGTCCATACTTAATTAAGTTGGTTTAATATGCCATTGTGCTCTCATGGCTTGCACAACAAGGCAAGACATTACTTATTAAACAGTCTAATCCCCAAAAGGATTCTAGAACAAGACTCATTTTTTTTGTATCTCACCTATATGCTGAAAAGGGCCTAAAACCTAGATCTCCCACTTTCTGTGCAAGTACTCTGAATGGTAAGACATTAATAAAATTCACGTGTTGTTGGCAACACAAGTGACTTGCTTTATACAGGAATTTATTTTGGTACCTTATACTGATGGAAGTACTTACTGAAATTCCTGTTCAAGCATTAACCTGTGTCTAGGCTATTTAGTAGGAGCTTCAGGTAAAGTTATTATATGGTCAGTGGGGATCAGTAAGTGATTTTGAAGTCTCCCAGAGACTCTCACTCAATTAGGGAGACACGATCTCCCCTTGAAAGCCTCAAGGCTCCTACCCGTCTTCCATGGCTGTATAAGGAACATAAGCACTTAAATGGCCATTGTGTCTTTTGTTGTTTCATTAATAACAATCTTCTGTTGTTTCATTAATATTGGTACTTCTAGCAGAATTTTGAAAATTTTTCTGTTCCTTTGAGTACACTTTAAGAGAGAAATTGTCTTTTAGATTTTGGATAATTTAAGTTGTTTCGAAATATTGTTCAATGAGTATTCCTCTAGTACATAAATTTCAATACTTAGAAGTTGGTTTTTTTTTCAAGAATAGTAATGTTTGAAATGTCTCAATGCAAAGAAATGGTGAAGTCAACAATATGTTTATGTAAGTTCTCAGGTTTTTAACAATGTGGGAAAAAAAAACAAACAAACAAACCAAACACATCCAAACCAGGATTAACTATCTCACTGTTTCTGAGAGGGTGAGGTAAGAATACTATCATGTTGTCTAAGCTTTTCCTGAATTAGTGTTTACCTTTGTAACTGTGTGCACACTATCAAGTGAGCATTTCTGACACAACAAGTTTTGGTGCCCTGTCCCAGCAGATAAAGAAGCACATCAATTTTATGTGTAAATACTGGAAAGACCTACAACCAGGTAGCCCCTTGAGTAAATAAATAAATAAATAAGAGATATATTTTTAACTGGATTTGATCAGTGGACTCAAAGGGTTGAATCAGTGAAACTCATGTAGATAAATTTTTTCATGTTCACATTAGAGAATCCTGAGAGATGCAGTTCTGTGTCTTCAGCACTCATAGTTCTATTAATGTATTAATCAAAGTAATTTGTGCTTAAAGATCTGTGAGAGACAAGGACTTTCATTTTGATGATATTGAAGCCCAAAGGTAAAAGTTAAATTTATGCCTCCAATCAATAAAGAACAATGTAAAGTACAGTATAACCTGAACTCTTTTTATTTAGTACATATTGTTGTTTCAATATTTGATCTGTTGAATCTATAAATGCAGTAGGATTTCCTACAACTGTGATTTTTAGGGTTTTCTAATTTTTTTTTATTTTGAAATCTCACCTTAAAAATTTAACTTTTTTAACAATTTATGAAGCTCCAGAGATATATATAATGGCTCCACACAATGGAATCTCTATCAGCCTTTTGTAATTTTAATTATGTCACTTCAGGCTGAACAGGCAGTTTGCCTCCCTAAAGTACTACAGATCTTCTCTGCAGTCTTTTTTTTGTTTTGTTTTGTTTTAATTCTGCATTTCTCCTGTGGGATTTATATCTGACTCAAATAAGTGTTCGTTTTCTTTTCTGCATGAACCAAAAGAATAGGAACAACAGGAATAAACAGGAAAAATACATGCATATTTGCAACATGTCAAACTGTAAGCAATTGAACAACTACCCCCAACAACTATATGACTTTGTGCTGCAGCCCTAAATTTCTGTCAGCTGCACCAATAGAAGTCTGGACATCCTCCAAAAAAATACCTGTATCATGCTGCATATCAATTTGAAATGCTTCCGTGTTTGTCAGGCTGTACTTAATTAAAAAAAAGACAATGCTTCCCATATGGTTATATTGACTCCTGGGGCTTAAGTTCCATCTCTTTTCCAGATATCTTCTGTTGTTTCATTAATATTGGTACTTCTAGCAGAATTTTGAAAATTTTTCTGTTCCTTTGAGTACACTTTAAGAGAGAAATTGTCTTTTAGATTTTGGATAATTTAAGTTGTTTCGAAATATTGTTCAATGAGTATTCCTCTAGTACATAAATTTCAATACTTAGAAGATTTTTTTTATTTTCAAGAATAGTAACATTTGAAACTTTTAGATTTTGAAGTCTCCTAATCTGAATTGCAATTAGGTATTTTAGATGTAACCAAAACTTCCAGAAATGTAACTACTACCAACTTTGTATTTCTTAAGAATAATGTATATTTTTCTCTATGTACTCATCATGGGAGTTTTCTTGCTGAAATACGCATCTGCTCTAAATAGAATGTCATGGGTGTATCAGTACAGGAATGGAGACAGGAAAACTGAAATCTAAAATTAAAATGAATGAACACAAAACATATGAGTTTGAGCAATCTCAGCAGTACTTCTGCTATATACAAGTTTTTTAGAATTGGACCATGAAAGTACTCAGATGTAAGAATAAATATTTAGGAACTTAATCCATATCTTCCTCTTAATAAATCTCTAGCTGAAGACTGTTCAGCTCATATTAAATGTCTTTCATAATTGAAATATGCAGGCAGGTGTCACATATGCAAAACATTCAGATATATTTTTTTAGCCACAATAATGAGAAATACTGTATGATGGACTGGATGAAAACTATAATATAGGCATCTGTATTGCCATCCCACAATGATTTATGTATGTACTCTATATACAGTCAAAGTGTGAGAGGTTAATACTGCCACAAATAAATAGTATATCTGAAGTCTCAATTCATCATATTCACAGATAAGCTGAGTGGCATTTGAGGTTTCTTAATAAAAATCTATTTAGCTTCACTTCCTTTTTCAGGTAGCCACACACACATAGTGAGAGGGTGTGTGTGTGTGTCTGTTTACGGGGATCTTCCAGAACCTTCACAAATGGTACTAGGCATTTTTCTGTATATAACTGAAATCAGTGCATTAAGCTTTGACACATGAACAGGAAAGGGTAGTGTTATGTTAAAATGAACTTTGTTCATCTCTTTCTAAGCAAAAAAACACACCTGCATTTCAGTCAGTGTTATGTGGAAAATGAAAATCATAGAACTGACTTGGTGTCAAGCATAGTACCAAATGTGTAGCATCAGGAGTTTTGTGACATTTTCAGAAAAGGTACAGATAACCTTCCAACAGTCATTAGAAGTGTAATTTCAGACTGTGTCATTAACTGGCTTAGTGGACAAAAAGCTATAACCACAAAGAAGAACATTCAGAATAGCAGGAGGACAAAAATAAAAAAAAAAGAGAAGTCATTAAACACAGTTTCTGAGTTCTTTTGGAAAGATAAGAACTACCTAAACCAAGAAAGTCATTCCTATGTATTTCACTTTCTTATTTTAAAGACTTAAAAAAGCCTGGTTATGTTTTGTCTGATTCTAGAGATTAAAAGCAAACAAACATAGTAATTTAACTTACTGGTAATTTGATGTATTTGGATAGCAACATAGCAAGATCACTATCATAGAATCATCAAAACATTTAGGTTGGAAATGACCTCTAAAGATCCAATGTCTCCTGCCATGGGCTGAGACACCTTCCTCTAGACCTGGCTACTCAAATCCCCCTCCAACCTGGCCTTGAACTTCCAGGGATTGTGTAGCCACAACTTCTACTGTCTAACCATTCCAGTACCTTGCCACCCTTACAGTAAAAAATTTCTTCCTAATATCTAGTTTAAATCTACCTTCTGTCAGTTTTAAGCAATTACCTCTTGTCCTATCACTATATGCTGGTTTACAAATTCTTTCTCCATCTTTCTTGTAGGCCCCCTTTAGGTACTGGAAGGCTGCTATGAGACCTCCATAGAGCCTTCTTTTCTCCAGGCTGAACAATCCAAACTCTCTCAGCCTGCATTCATAGGAGAGGTACTGTAGTCCTGTGGTCATTCTTTCAGCCTTTTTCTGGACTTGCACTACATGTCTTTCTTATGTTGGGCACCCCAGAGCAGCACTTCATGTGGGGTTTTATGAAAGTGGAGTAGAGGGGGGAAAATCCCTTAACCTGCTGGCCATGATTCCTTTGATTCACTCCAGGACAGAAATATTAAAAACAATATTTTTCCTCCTCTTTCCCAATTTTAACATCCCTTCTTCATTCCCAATTCTTCTACAGATTCCCAGTTCTCTCCAAACAGCACAGGAGGGATGGTATTGGGAAGTTATGGTTCGTTCATGTCAATTTCTTTTTCTGCCTCTCCTTCCTTCTCACACTTTTCCCTGGCTCCAGCATGGTGTTTCGATGGGTTGAAGTTGCAGTTTCTCCAGAATCCATCTGCTTTGGCAGGCAGCAGTAAGTGCTCTGTCATGGAGCATCTCCTTCTCTTTCTCATGTTCTCACCCTTGTGTCTGCCCTTCTCTTCTCACTTGTTTTGTTTCTCCCTCCTTTGCTGTGCAATATTTTGTTTACTTTTTCCCAAATGGCCTACTAGCTTGACTGCTGGGCTCAGATCTGTACTGGGATGGGTGTGGTGAACCTGCCTGGAACTATGCTGGAATGAGTCAGCCCTACCGTCTCCTCACAGAGAAGTCAGTCCTTCACCTTCCACCTCTAACACCTGGAGACACTCGCACCCAGAACACAAAAGGATACATGTCCACAGCATCACCTTTGAAGTCACAGCAATAAGGAGGAAGAGGAGCTGGTAATTGCCAGTGTATTTACAGCTATAAATCATACCCCAGCTATTCCAATCTGGCCAATTCTCCCACAGCCCACTTCTCCCTCATTTCTGTGTTTCCAGCCTCAATTTCTGCACTGGGCATCTACAGAAAAAGTTAGGCTCTACTCAACTCAATAAGATTCAGAGTTTTATTATTATCTGGCAGATAGTCCTAGGGAATGCTGTGAGTGCCTAATTTTTGTCTGTGGTCTATATGAATGTATATAGTCTATATGTGGTATGGTCCGATTAAGTGAGTGATGGGTCTGGACATCAAAATATATATAGATCCAAAAGACACTACAAAGAGTCTATGATCTAAGTAAAATATATCATACCTGCACTGCATTTTTATGATGAGAATTAGTGGAAAAATAAAAGAAAAAGCAGCTAAATTAATGTAAGTTTATCTATCATCATTGTAAAATTTATATTCTTTTGAATTTTTTTTTTTTCTTTGATGAAGGTTCTAGAGAGTGTCATATCAGATGTGGCCAAGGGAGCTGAGGTAGTTTAGACTGGAGTAAAGTAGGCTAAGGAGAGACCTTACTACTCTCTATAACTACCTGAAAGAAGGTTGTAGCCAGGTTGGGGTAGGGTAGGTCTCTTCTCCCAGGCAGCAAGCGTCAGAATGCGACAACATAGCCCAGGCTGCACCAGCAAGGTTCAGGTTGGACATCAGGAAGAATTTGTTCATGGAAAGGGTTTTAAAGCATTGGAATGGACTAACCAGGGAGGTGGTGGAGTCACCATCCCTGAAGGTGTTCAAGTAATGACTGAATGTGGCACTTAGTGCTATGGTCTAGTTGACAAGATGTTGATTGGTCAAAGGTTAGACTCAGTGGTATTGGAAGTCTTTTCCAATTTTAATAATTATGTGATTTTGTATGTACTGTTTATCCATTTTTTCTTACTATTCATGATTGCTGCTTGCATATTTATCCTACATGCATTCACACATACACTTTTGTGTACACTTTTATGTTACAAATACTCCTTAACTGCCACCCAAACTTAACCCTAAAACAGTTGTCTTCACAGTTTAAAATATTCTTACAAGATAAGTTTAAAACATTTAACATTTAGCCTGTGACATTAAATAGGTATATGTACTGCGCTGCCACTGTTGTGAAAGAAGAGGTTTTTCACTTTGTCTGGAATCACATTATCAGTTTGACTACATGGAGTTTAACTCAGAGAGTAAAAATAGTTTTTTTAATGCATATGCTTTTAAACTATTTTCAATACTCACAGCTATGTATGGTAAGGTAAGAACTCTAGTTCATTCTTCCATTGACAAAGGGCTAAAATACTTTAAGCTAGTACTACTCAGAAGAGCCTCAGATGTCTAATTGCCAAAGCACTATGATTTATTCACCTTGAGATTGTTTCAGGGTGAACATCAAAGTTCTTTCTGGTTTCAGATTTGCCTGCATCCTGAACTGATTATTGTCATAAGCTCTTGAACATGGAAACAGTGCTGAAATCTCAAGGCAATAGACTTGATAAAACATATATTTTTTACTTAACTTTGGCTAGGTTGGAAATGAAACCCTTCCACTACTCCACTGCCTTAGCTTTTTTTTTTTTTTATCCATTTCTAACAGAGAAATACATAAAAATAGGGGAAAATTGTGATATTAAAGGAGAATCATTTTGGTCCTGGAAGCAGGCAAGAGAGGTTAGGCTGGGGGAGTGGGGTGGTGAGAGGCAGCGTGTGTGCAATTGGTAGAAGCTACTGACTGATGTTCTTCTAACAAATAAAATGTATGCAACAGATTCAGAATAATGGCACTCCCTGTTCAGATTCACTCAAAGGTGGTACGAGAAGTTATTCTTGCATGGCACAGCCATGAGTACTTGCCTAGCTGTCAAAGTACAAAATTCATGAAGACTTCCATCAAACCTGAATTGGTCTAGTGGTGTCTTTCAAGACTAATTTGTGTTATCATGGTAATCTTAGCAATATATCACTGCAATTAAGAGAAAACTAAGTCACAGTTACAGGTTATCAGCATAGGAACTAGCCATTTGCTGTGCTGTCAGGTTGAAAAGCACTGTTTTTAGATGTATTTTGTCCAGATAGTTAACCTTCCTGACTTGGTATTTTTGTGTCTTAATACCTCTAAATCTAGGGGCAGGCCAAGAAAGATGTCTCCTTTAAAGTGTAAACCTATGTTTTATAAAAGGAAAATTAACTTTGTTCTAACACTGATGAAAGTAATTATCTGTGTTACCAAGCTGTCTTGTCCCTTAATTACTGTTCAGTCTTGGTTTGTTTCTTGTTATGTTTTTGAAACAATGTTGTAACTCTCTTAAAAATCTCCTCTGGAATGTTTTCATTTACAATCTGGTCAATATGCAAGAGAAGTTCATCATTCTAAGCCCAATACAACAGATGAAAAAGGTCTTCTAACAAATTTGGAGTCAGCTCATCAGGCCACTCAACTGGAGCGTGGGATAAGCACCAGAGTACGCTCGTTGTCCTACTCTTAACAGGCAGACAGCAACCTTCTGACAGCAATTGAATTATGTAAATGTACTTGTGCAGAAGCCTAAGGTTAGGCACCTACAAATAAATTCAAAGGCTATGTTGCAGTCACACGAGCAAGGTTTACTTGCACTTTTCAACCAAACAGCTTAGGTTCCTAATAAACTTTTGTATATCTCATATCTCATTTTAATTTTTCAAACACAGTGTTGTGTCATGGCAATTAGTTACAGACTATGCTTAGGTATGAGATTTGGTTGTATTTTGCTTTTGGTTTTGTTTTTCTTTTTTTTTTTTTTTTCCAAAAGAAAGAAAAACTGGAAAAGTCTTTTAAGATTTAATAGGGATAAATACTACTAATAAAAAAAAAAAATTAGGGAAACTATCCATACAACTGTATACTAAAAAGGCTTGTGCCCAATTTGTAATGCAAGTTTAAATTACATATAATTTTCTCTAATTTTAGGTTAAAGTATTTCTGCATAATTATATTTTTCCAATGTTTTCTGTCCAATAGCATTGTGGATGATATTTATCTTCATAGTAATATTTTTTTAGTTTTTTTTTCATTCTTTGTTTGACATAATGCCATTTAACTTGACATTTCCTGATTTCAGTGTCACAGAAGCATTTCATTTTATTAATGCTAAGAACTGCATCTCCAGCAAGTCTTGTCATTATTGTGCTTTATTTTGTGTCTCCTCTATTATAGTACTTTTATTTAATGTAAATTAAATTAAAATAGCTTATTTTTTTAATTATCTTAACAATTAGCCTGATAATAATAGCTGCAAATCTTATAAGCCTCTTGAAGAAGACACTCTATTGCTAATGAATATCAGGGAAGAGTGAGACCCTAATTCTTTTAGGATCTTCAAAAGAGTTTAATTTTAAGATTGCTTCATAGTAACTGAGTTGTATTCTTTCAGACTTATGATTTGCTCTGCCAAGAAGCATATATAACTTATAACTGTGGAAATGTACTGAACTAAATTACAAATCAGGTATATACCATTCCTAAGACCCCTAATATGTAAACCATGATGCTTGTTAAACACCACAAAATGTAAAAGATTTTAAAATCTTTAGACTGAAGAATTCCATATATTTTAATGTTTTATCTTCTGTGCCCTACAACTTTTTCTATCAATCAGCCTATAGTCGTGATGATTACGTGCTGCTCTATATTTTGGTCTTTTTCCAGGCAACATGAGTCCTGTGGGATGCATCAAAGAAAGCCATTAGTGCACTCATTGGTGTAAAAGTTGCATGATGCCATAAATCTTTTAGCAAGTGGATTTGGAAGATGTTTTTGTGAAGGTTATGCGTGTAAGATAAGCTACATTACATGAGCCTTTGATGTGCGCTTTCAACATTACACTTTCCAACATTTAATAAAATAGTGATTGCAAAGAGCTGCATTCTCAGAGGCCTTGTTATGCCAGTACCAGTGCAAAGGGAGTACCTTCAGACTATTTTCTGTGTTTTAGTTGCAAAAGAAAATTTTTTATTTTCCTCAGCTATGTAATAAAACTTATTCCTCTAGAAGGTACTGGGTTTTATCCTTTCAGATTTTAATAAATAGCATTTTACTGCATACATACAAACAAGGATTTAACTTGGAGAAGATCACATATAAATGTGCAGACATTTCAAGATAAAAGAAATTATTTATAGCTAATCTATACTATAAGGTTTTTATTGTTCTGTTCTTGTCAGTCTATTAAAATTTCATTTATCAGTTATGAAAGACAAATCTAGATTTTTGAAGAATAAAAAACATATATTCTTATATCTACTGAACTCTTGATCATTTTGTAACTAAGCCAAATGATGCCATGGTAAAGAGACATTATGTCAGTTCTTATTAATTAACATCTAAATTCATAAATCTGGAGATAAAACTGAAAGATGAAGACTTTTTACTATTTCCAACTCAGGGGAATTGAATTGCAGTGTTAATACAATGTCCACTGGAAGTTAAGTGGATTGATAGCACTCCACAGTTTTCAAAACTTCCACCTTATGTGATATAATTAAGTCTTGCCTTCATTTATCTCTTTCCACATTTGCAAAGCAAAACAAGGAAAGCAAGATGGTTTGCTAAATAAAATATATTAGGCACATGTTGTCACTTCAAAGAGCCTATTAATGCTATTAATTAGTGTTCTAGTTTGAATCAGGATTCTCTTCTTAAGCAAGTCTCCCAATCACGTCTATTTACTGAGCCCTGACTGACTTCCACATGTGGTTTCAGAGCAGCAGACATTCCTGCTGTCTAAAACTGAATGGGAAGCTGCACTCCTGAAACACAGCTATGGTGTTTCGTCCACTGATGAGCATTCAGTCCACTGGCCCCAGATCAGCCAGTTTGTTGGTAAAATCTCTGAAATATATGTCCTGGGGACATCTGGTACTTGGGAGTCAACTGTTTTAAGCAGCAAATCTGTTGCTATTTTGTTACCCTACCTGCTAACTTTGTCCTGGTCCCTTAGGACCAGAGCATGTCACTAATTTCAAGCTGCACTTCCACGGACAGAGGATGGGCTATAGCATAACCCCACCTCTGGAGTTACTAAGCTTATATAAGTGATTTTACTGTCTATAAAAAAGAAGGTGGCTAGTTGGTTTAGACTGTGCAGCTACTGGTGCCTAGAGGTGGGTGAGATAGAACCAGACCAAAAGATTAAACCAAATTTAACTTAATTACTATTTTACTATTCAATAAAGTAGTTCTAAACCATGATCTGAACAGGTGCTCAACATAAAAAAACCCGTTTAACTCTACAGTCAGAGTTATGTGGGAAAATGCCTCTGCATTGTTGCAACAAATCTTAAAATTAAGGGAGAAGAATGCTTCTTGTCAAATATTAATTAAACTTTGGATCAGATACAACACCATTCATAAAGTTTTATTATATAAATATTTCTCAATCTTTCTTCACGAGTTCACTTCTTGGAGGACACCAATATGTTATCAGGTTATTAGTTTTGAGGATCATTGTGAATATTTAATGGTAAGCACACTTGCTAGTTGCAGGCCATAATAAGATATAGCAGGATGAAGAAAAAAAGTTAAAATGATGCCTTAGGGCAATTTCAGGATTTTAAATTAAGAAAAAAAAATTTAATAAGATTTCTAAGGCCAGTAGAAAAGATTATTTTTAACAGGATTAGTGTTGTCATCATATACAAACCAGCATTTCAGTGTTTAATTCTGAGCTGCAACTTTCAGTTAAAAAAAAAAAACAAAAAAACCAACAACAAAACACCTGTGTTAGACAAGATTGGTAGTAATCAAAGAAATGGTGGTATGTTAACATTTCTTTTTCAGGAATGACGACACTCTTTCTTGATTTTCTGACTTGGTTTGATATTTACATTGAGATTCTCACTGAAAATTACTGAATTTTATACTAGCAGGTATATTTACATTTTAATCTCATTCATTTCACTGACTTACTGAGACTATAATTAAAAATCTTTTCATGCTCACTTTGTACAGGTAGATGACAATGATGACATTTTCTAATTGTTTCTTTTATGCTTGTTCTTGCTGGGAAATGTGTTTTCCCTGTCTTCTCTGTTCAGACTGACATTTTATCTACTAACTAAATATTTGTTTTTAATACTTGCAAGATCACTTCTGCTCATTTTTGCTGACTTTCTCAAAATCTTTAAAAAAAAAAAAAGTCCTGCAATTATTTTCATTTCTTGTCCTGCATAACAGCATAATGAAAATTCTTGACCTGAATGCAGTTGACTACAACTAATTTTCTGCCTTTGAACATGTTTTCAAAAATATTTTGTCATACTTGATATGTTAACCAGCAGATTGTCAATGTTGCTCCTGTTCTACCTATTAATTCAGAACTGATCTGCAAAACCAGCTAATACTGCAGAAATACAAACCACTCATTCATATTTCTCAATTTTATTTCAATATAGACTATACATTCACAAACATGAAATAATATATAGGAAATAATTATTGTCCTTGGTTAGACTGACTTGATAGAACAATATCAAGGACTGCTCTTAGTCATGTAGTTAAATTTTAGGTAGTCCTGCAAGGACAAGGCAGATGGAGTCGGTGATCTCTATGGGTTCCTCACCATTTGATTCTATGAATCTGTGCTTATATAGCAACAAAAAGACAACGGTTTACTATAGCTTCATTTAATCATGTCTCATGCAATACCTTTAGGAACAAGAAGAAGTTGCTTGCTGCATGTGAACAGGACATTATTCCTCAGGACATTATAAATGCTGGCTTACTATTTATATGCAAAAATACATTTTTTTTTGTTTTTGGTTTGGTTTTTTTTTTTTAAGGAAAGGGAAGTTTTGGGAAGGGAAGGTTTGGAAAGGTTTGGGAAGGTTTGGGAAGGTTTGGGAAGGTTTGGGAAGGTTTGGGAAGGGAAGGGAAGGGAAGGGAAGGGAAGGGAAGGGGAGGGAAGGGAAG
>VXAU01001575.1:49228-95193 GCA_013399695.1 Formicarius rufipectus | reverse complement strand
ATTCATACTCTTAGCATCACAGTCTGTATTTTTTTTAGGAACAAACTTTTTTCTTTCTATTTGAGATGAAAAATTGCCTAGCTCTTTAACAAATGCATTTACATTTCCATTAATGCATACAAGTTCACTTGTATATCATACACATTTATTTTCTTTATAGGAAATTGAACTATGACCAGAAACTGGATCTGTGAGTGAATTATTCAGACAGTAACTCATTCAAATATTGTACTTAAGAGTTGTGGATGGAAAAATGTTTAGTTCAGACCAAGTTTTCTGTTTTCTTCTCAGTTTTTAATATTGCTAACCAGTCCCCAAAGTGAAGTGGCACACCACTAATTCCACTAATTATGTTCTAGGACTTGTTTAGTTTGTCAGCATTCTTCACCCTTAAAATTCTTAGACTAAAGCATACACATTTTGCATGTGTCTATAGTCTGTGGCAACTAATTGATAGTTCTGGACACAAAAAATCCCAGTTTCAAATAAAAAAATTCTGCAAACAAATCGTATTACCTCATTTGACTTTGTAAAGTTTGGCTGAAGAGACACCTTTTCAAGTCACAGTATAATTCAGTGCATGATGTATCACTCTACTTGCTTACTCCTTCAATAATAAAGTAATACCAACAGCAGTACTAACTCTTTGAGTTTGGGACACTTGCCTGAGACCACAAATTCATTTTACAAAGTCTGCTGAACAGCAATCAGATAATAATGACTTTTTGGAAAGTAGTTAATGCTGCCGGGGTTTGGAGGACCCATACCTGATTAAATGTGCGTGTGGATGGTGTGCAGTTAATGTAATGTAATTATAGAGTAAGTAGAATAAGAATAAATAGTTTAGTTGCCACATTCTCTGCAGGTTGAATGGGAAATGCAACTGGCGTGTAGAGACCTTCACTATAATAATTATCAGTTAAGCCTCCATAATGTGGCTCACGTAGGATGAACCAGACCTTTTATCAGCTTACTTTACTGGGGTAGAATTCAGTAAAGAAATGAGTTATTCAAACAAATCATGCTACATGGTCACATGAATAAAATTAACCATTATTATTATTTATGTATAACACTAGGATTGGGGTTGTACCTGAACTTGTGAGTGATAGCATGAGAGTGATTAATCTTTCCATCTAAGAATTTTTAAATCTGTTTTTGTGGCCATTTAAGCTTGACTTGTGCTATGCTTTGAATTATCATGCTAGATTGCATGGAGCATGAAAAAGTTTTAAAATCAGAACCATTACAGTTAATTCAAGAAGAACATATCAGCATCAATTGATATAAAGTTCTTTTCTATTATATGTTCATCATAATGTCTTCATTTCTTACCAATGTCAAGTATAATCAAATATTTTACTATCCCATAGGTAAATTTGTCATCTGATGTGTCCAGGGATAACTAGTATAAAGTATCTTTAACAATATTTTTCTTTTGCTAACTACTCCCAGAATAAAGAATACTTGTATTTTTATTACTCTGAGAAGCGATCATCAACTATATATATAGGTGTGTGTATATATATATATAATCTCTTAAGAATCTTTAACAGATGGACTAGAGTGTGAATCTCTGAGTATTTCTTCTCTATTCTTTTCAGAGTTATCCTTCCACTTTTATATTCATTTTTCTCTTTTTAAAATGAGATACTTGTTCTCCAGTCTAGTTATCTCATTCCTAAAAGATATACATTAATAGTTCAGTGTTGTTTATTTTTCATGCCATTGCCCAGGTTTCTGGGATTAGGTTAAATGTGACCATTATTTCTGCTCTACCAGTTTAGGCATAAACCTGGAAGTGGATAGGACAGTCTTGTTGAGGGAAATGATTCTTCTTTCAGGTTAATCCACCTTCTGTCTGTTGCAAAACATAATGTGAGGAATAAAACATAGAGACAATAGATTCAAAACTAATTTTGAAAGGACACATACTTTTTACTGAAAGGAAAAAAAAAAAAACACAAAAACTTAAACAGTAAATAAAGACAACAGAAATTCCTTTATTAAACAAAATGAAACAAATCATTTCAGTAACTGAGAAAGTAAACCAGAGGAAAAAACTAACTATTCTCAGTAGAGTTCAAACACTCAGCATAAACCTACCTAACTCTTAAAAGGATTACCAAGCTCTACTAAGAATTGTTGTTTTAACTTTTGTCTTTCTGATTGCTTTGCTCTTGTGTGTAGTTAAACAGTATTTCACAGAAAGGTAAATTTCATTTCCTTTTTCAGGCAGAGCTCCCATGATATTTCAATGAAAACAATCCCTAAAGATTGCTTTTGGTTGTTGTACAGAATATGCTGAGTTGGTAGGGACCGACAAAGATCAACCCCAATTCTTAAGTGAGATGACTCATATGCAGATCAAACTCATGACCCTGGTGTCATTAGCACCATGCTCTAACCAACTGAGCTAATCTCAGAGTCCTTGAAGGAAACTTAATGAGTCTCTACATGTTTCAACGAATCACAGATTCCAAACGGAAGAAATTCTGTAACACTAGTCTTGGGCTCTGATGTGCAGCGAGGTGCTGAACAAAACATGCTGCGATTCCATTTAAAAAAGAAAGGAATTTCAGTGTGAGAACAATACAAACATATGGCATTTGAAAGAAATAGACAAAATAGAGCAGGATCCAGTTAATCTTTGATTGAAAAGTAATCTTTACTATTACTTCATATATAGCAACATATATTAACTTGCTTGTGCACTTTAAGACTCTAAAAATCTGACACATATTCTTAGCTTGTTGATGATCACAGGAAGGGATCACATGGTGTTAATCACAACCAGCCTTAGCGGTAAAATACTTGAAATTACTGAATGTATAATCACATCCTTCTCCCACCCCAGACCTTCTCCCTCTATTTTTCAGATATTAAAACTATACAATTATTGAAGTATACCAGCAATACTAAAGAAGTAAGTGTAATTCCATTTGTATATAGAGAAATAGTTTAAATAATGAATGGATGATCAGAGGATTCCTGTTTTAAAGGGATGAATTTTATAGACAAAGCCTAAGAAATGTTTTGCTTTAAAGCAGATGTAGTATGGTTAGTCATTATTTTAAAACAAAACAAACCTACATGTAAATTATGTAAGAAAATATAAATGCATGAACAAGTTTCTACATTTTCACAATTAACAAATAGAGACATGGGAAACTGAGTTCTTTCCCTCTGTATGTGATCATTTAGCAAATCCATACTTTGCCCTGTTAACTAGCACAATGGAATAAAATTTAAATTATATATTCTCCTGAGAATATCAAACATATCTGACATCCAGAAAGATAAAGAAACACAGAAGCATTTTACCAAGCCTGCAGACAGCTGAACAGATGTCACAGCAGACAGCAGCAGAACCAATCATTGAGTCAGAGAAATGAATGTGCCAAGGGAGCAGACCCAGGCCCAGATGCCAACATTAGAAGAATTCATCTCTTAACATCTGGTTGTATCAAGCATTCCCCATATGTGGGTGTATGTATTGGCTTTGGGCCTCATGCACATAGGAAAAAAAAAAAAAAAAAAAGACTAGAATATATTCAATATTACCAGGAATAAGCAAAAAAATCTGCCAAGTTTTTACTGAAATTCTGTAAATCCGGCAATTGTTTTTCTATTTGTAAAAGCACAATGCATCCCTGTTGTAGCTTAGCATGTGTATGTTTTAGACTGTGAAATAGATTCCAACCTTTTTAAATAAAATTTTACCTAAACATCTTGGTGGAATTGATCCGGTCTGTTAATAAACTTTGGGAAAAAACCAAACCAAACCAAACCAAACCAAACCAACCAACCAACCACCAAAAACAAAACAAAAACAAAACAAAACAAAACAAAACAAAAAAACAACAAAAAACCCAAACAAAACACAAACCACCAAAAATCACAGAACCACACCACAAAACCAAAACTAAAAACAAATTAAGCAAGTTAACCTTAGTTAAATAGGGCCTTGCTGAATGTTTCACTCATTAGAATTGTGACTGACATTCTAATGAACTCACACCTCTCATCATTCCCCATAAGCAATACAAATTAACAACCCTTAAAGAAATTGAATAGAAATAGCATTAAGCCGAAAAAGAACAAGCATCTATATGCTGCAAGATATGAAACTACTTATTCCTTCTTTATTTTCTAAGTTTTTATTTATTTTCTTGCATTTAAAAAATCTTCATAATAAACAAGAGCCTTGCATATCTAACTACAATTAAGCAAACAGTTGTTTGGTTACTGGCAAACCTAATAAACACCTGAACTCTCAACATTTGGGACATATGAAATGCCAATAAGTAGAAGAAAAATCATGCAGAATTTGACAAAACTTCCAGCAGGGTTTTGTTTGCTTTCTAATAAAGTCCATATTGACTTTCTGTCCTAAATAACAGGTAGTGTTGGCAGGCAGTTTGAGAACAGGCCACTGGAATGGGGTTGAAGACAAGACTGCTGGGAAACTTTTTGAGGACAGGTTCTGGACAGATTAGAAACTAAAACAGTGGAACAGTCAATTTGACAAACTTTGCTGGACAGTGGTCAGCCAAGCCAATTTTTAAAATTAAATTTTCCTTTAGATAAATCTGCCTTGAGAAGTATAGAAAGAGATTGTTACCAAGCAGCCTCACAACTGCTGATGGGATATACTTTTTTATATCATTTTTGTATGAATAAAGCTGTCTGATTTTGGTGTCAAGGATCAGATTCTAATGGTAAGTCTACAATTACAATGAACATGGATTTTACAGGCAAAACTGTTGAAGCAGAGGCTCTGAAATCTGCTTTTTCACAGACATTGTTTCACTCAAAATTTTACTATGGTCAAAAAAGAAAATAAAATGTATACAACAACAAAAATTTATTGCTTGTCTAGTAATTCTTTCAACCATCTAAGAGTCCACATCATCTCATTAATAATTAATAAAACAATTATAATAATAATAGAGTTAAAATTGTGGCATATTCATAACATCCATTCCTTTTAACTTCCTCTTTGCTGTGGTGCAGTGCTCACTCTTTTAATTAGAGAATCACAGAATATACTGAGTTCGAAGGGACCCAGAAGAATCGTTGAGTCCAATCCTTAGACCTGCGCGTGGCCATCCCCTAAAGTCATACCATGTGCCTGAGAGTATTATCTAAATTCTTCTTGACTCTATTAGGCTTGGTGCTGTGTCCACTTCTGTGGGGAGCCTGTTCCAGTGTTCCACCACTCTCTAGTGAAGAAATTCTTTCTAATATCCAAGCTAATCTTCACCTGACACAACTTCAGGCCATTCCCTTGGGTCCTGCCACTGGTCACCACAGAGAAGAGATCAGTGTCTGCCCCTCCTCTTCCCCTCACAAGGAAGTTGTAACTGCAATGAGGTTTGCCCTCAATCTCCTCTTCTCTGGGCTGAACAGACCAAGTGCCCTCAGTCGCTCCTCATGCAGCTTCCCCTCAAGGCTCTTCACCAGCTTTGCCCTCCTATGGACACTCTCTAGTAGCTTAATGTCTTTTTTATATTGCACTGCCCAAAATATTCAAGGTGAGGCTGCCCCGGTGCAAAGCAGAGCAGGACAATCCCCCCCCCTCAACTAGCTGGCGATGCTGTGCCTGATGTCCCCCCAGGATATGGTTGGCCCTCCTGGCTGCCGGGGGACTGCTGACTCAGATTCAACTTGAGTCTAATTGATCTCTCTCTTGCTTGTTCACCTGAATGCAACAAAGCCTATTCACTTCTTCCCATAGATCCTTCTCCTGATGACACAGCTTTTCAATCACTGAAGACCTTCTGCAAAAGAACTGTTTGTTGGACCCCTGAGTCCAAAGCTGGATGCATGCAGTTTACTTCAACAGCAGGAGGGAGTGAGTTGTATCATAACTTTCTTGCTAGGAGCAAGGTTCCTTATTTCACAGACTTAGGCCCACTTGTAGCTATCTTTGGTGGGGGTGGAGGGGTGTTAGCACTGCTTTTCCTCACTGTATCCCATCTTAATCAGGAAGATTGCACAGAGCCTAATGTAAGGAGTGACTGTCTGTTACTCCATGACAGCTGAGGAGTTTAAGAACATTACCACATAAGACAATCACAGGACTTCAGCTACTGCAAGGCAGACATCCATTGGCTGAGCTCTGGAATTGTTGCAACAACCTACAGCTGGCCCAGCCTTGCCCTGCTGAGTAGAACACAGGCCTGGGCAGGTGGGTTTGTGGTATGCAATGTGAAGGATAGGAAAGGGCTGCAGGGGGTGTTGGGGATGTTGGCAACTGGGAGATTTACTTCAAAGTACACTCCTGATTTGAACTAAATTGCTACTGCAGAGACATTCTAAGTGGGTTAGGAGTTTGTGTCCTTTGAAAAGTGGTTTTTGCACTTTGAGTTCAGGCATCTGAATGCCTAGGTCATTTCTGAAAAATACTAAAATGTACCTTAGAATTTGTATTGCAAACCTTTATTTCCTCACCTGCATGTCAGACTACCTGCCCTGCACAATTTTTACAATGTCTTCCCAAAGGCACTACTTCTTCCCAGAAAACCCAAGATATTTGCAATTCCCAAGCTACACACCCTGGCTGAACTGCAAAATGTTTTTGCTGATCTGAGCTTTTGTAATTTTTTAATAATGTTTATGGCTGTAGGCAGATATCTACTCTCAAGTGTTTCTGAAGCAGAGAAAGAGAATCTAAGGGCCAGAAACATACACATCACCTCTTCCCCTTCTCATAATGAGATGGGGAAGAGAAGATTGAATCTTCAGTTATCTCTTGCATGTGTAGCACAAAAAGAAAAGGTATATACTTGCTACAATCAGCAGTTCACCCATCCCTCTAGGCACCTTTTGCAACTCTGTTCTAGCAGTCAGCATAAAGTTGGTTTATTTTAGAGAATGGAGTAACACACAGAGCTCAGATTAATATTGTATTTGCTATCAGTATAAATATGAGGTACTATGGTAATTGCAGTGTTCATTACAGACTATTTTTTAAATTAGTTTAAGGTACTATGTCTCATTCAGTATGTGCCAAACACTGAAATCTGCACCAAACTGATATTAAGCTTCCTAACAAAGAACTTAGGTAAAATGAATTGAAAATCACTCCAAAGTAGCAGGTGACTTTCAGCAATTCATGGTAAACAGCAAATAAAGTCTGAAAATTAAGTTTCTCTTCAATTCTGCATGTCAGTATTATTAATAACATTATATTTTTTTTAATATTATACTTTTTATAATTAAAGTCAGCATTGAACACATATCCCTTCATATCCTTTAGTTGGCTGGTTGATTTCCCCTCAAACACAAAAATTCCTGAGAAATACATTTCTAGTATTTCTGCAGTTAAAGCCATCAAAATGCATGATTATCTAAAATGTTTCTAATATTTGCTCTTCTAAGTTAAACTTCTCACTTCAGATTTTCCAGTGTCTAAGTTGAAGTATTCAAAATCATCACTAGAATATATGCTTATAAGGGTGATGAAGACACTGCAATCTACCAAGACATAGAATCTAGAAGCTGAACTTTTTAAAGGTAACAATTTAAATACTGCTATTTAGTATACAGAGCCATTCTAGAATAGTAGATAGAGTTGATCTATTTTAGGGCTACGTAGACAAAGTCTTAGGACTCTAATTTCAGGACAAAATGTTTTAAAGGCAGTGCATTTCAGTAATCATCATCATCTAACTGAACTAAGCCTGATGAGCGCTTTCTTTTCTTTTCNTTTGTTTTTTTCTTTATTCTCTCACTATATTCTGTGTGTAACATAGAAAAAGTTACTTTTCACTTTTTATCTTACCTGCACTTTTTTTACTCAGTCCATTAAGTTCATAGCCCTTTAGGAAAGAAGCTTTTTTATGTATGTATTGAAAGCTGCAGGCAGTCTAACTTTCCTTAATTCAAATCACACTACATAGTGCCTGGTGCTCTTTTATAGTTATCTTCTGACTTCAAGATCCATCACCTCCCTTCAGCCAAATGACACAAAAAGTTTTTTTCTGTTTCCATCGGTCAAATTTTCATTTATATTTGCTTAAAACATCCTTGCAGTCTTAGATTCCTTTCAATCTTAGATCCCTAAGGCCTCCATCAGGATCTTTATTATCTAACAGTCAGTATTCTTGCTTATCTTACTGAGATTATTTAGAATGTGTTTTGAGACACTTATGAACAGAAAAAGAAATTAACTTTTATCTCTAATTGAAAAGAAGAGAAAAATTAATATCTATTAACTCCATTTTTGCTCTCTTGGACAGTATTAGTTCATAACTTACAAGAATCCCTCTTAGCCCTGACAGCAACGTTTTAGTAATATGTAATTTTGACTCTCTAGACATGTAACACAAAATTATCAAAATTTCCACTTTCACTGCTAAGTCCCTTAAGTAACAAGTTTCATTATCCACTTTAGCTCTAAGAGATAAAAGAACATGTAACTAACATATAAGAGTTGAAATATTTAGGTTTTATTGGTTTCATTTAAGCTGCTGCTCAGACTAAGAAGTAATTTTCCTTATTATCACTAGCTTTCAAAGAATTGAAAAGTGACAAAGCATGAAATTAATCATAAAGCACCTAGGACGACTTCTCTTTAGAAATAGTTATTTTTCCTTCAAAAATTTCTATTATCTGTTCTTTCTTTATGTGTGAAACATTCACTTTGCTGATGCTTTAATAATGTCACCTTAATATCATCAATTCTTAAAACAAGTAAACCTGCACCTCAATAGCAACTACGTAGATGGTATCAAATAAGAAATTTAGAGTCTCTGGAAAGTGTTAACTATGGATGAATTGCTGATATTTTAAATATATTTCTGATATTTTAAAATGTTTTGTAGAGTCCTTTTCTGTTCTCTGAATCTTGCAAAATTGTAAAAGGAGCCTGAGACTAAATAAACAAGAAAACAAATAAAAATTTCCCTGCTGTGGGGCAAGCCAGAAAATTATTATCAAAGGAAACGTTTAGGACAATAAAAACTGCTAAATGAAATTGTTTTAAGAACAAAAGAAGTGAGAATCTCATAGGGAGTCTGAATGACATCTAGATGATTCAGTAGCAATGCATGAGAAAAAAAATTGTTTGCATCACTGCCACTATGGAAGAACAAAAGAAAAGAAATTCACAAATCACAAAGAAAACTCAGAGAAAATGACTTAGAGAATAATGGTAGAAGATATTTCAAAGAGTTAACCTGATAAATAGTTCTCATCCTGTCTCATTTGTTTTATTGCCATCTATTCACAATTTAGGAGAAACTGATATATGCCTGTGAATTCTGAAGGAACTTAACTAGAAATCTCTTCACTAGAAATGGGGTGATTACAGAAGCCAACAGCCAATTTCTTGTCAACTAAAATGATGAATGAACAAGGACTCCAGGGAAATATGGAGAAACACAAAAAAACCCCAATTTTGGTTTCTTTGCTTTGAAAACATTACAGCACACAATAGAATAGGTGGAGATGATGGTAAATATAATGGCAAAATCAAACAAGGCTTGCAGAAAAAAATGTCATGGAAAGAATGAAGAGTTTTTGAAGGAATTTATAAGCATATAAACAAGAGTAATTCACTATGTGAATATGATTATATTTCAAAATGTTCTTGACAGTTCTTCATTAATCAAATGGAGAAGAAAGTCAGTTCAAGAGGGTGTCACAGGCAAGACACAATAAATCATGACCCATAGTGTTGTGTAACAACTGTTGGGGATTTGTCCGGTCCTTGTTATATTTGTGACGAGTGAAATGTTTGAAGAGTGGAATTCAAAGCTCCTGAGTGATCATGGCTATTGCATGGTGTCCTGCTTCAGATGCAATCACAGCAGTGTGGGAGACAGGTAAGAACCCTACAAGCACTATTAGTAGTCAAACTGAATAAAAGACAAATAGTAGGTCTGGATAACAGACTCTGGTGACGGATCTGGATAACAACCAATAAGTCAGTAGTATTTAGACTGCTTGATTAGCTCACAAGCTCGCTCACATGCTTGCTCACTCACTAGCCCATGACATTACTTTTCCTGACACAAAGATGTCTGCTGTTTTGGGAAGGCTGGGCAGAATGTTTTATAGGTCTATGATTGCTGCTGCTCATAGCTGCCACTCTTGGTCATCACTGGCAAAAGTCTCTCCCTGGGCATTCCCCGTGTTTTGTCTCACAGCTCTCTGGAATCTTCCCCCACTTTTCAGATCTTTCCTCAAGCCAGAATTGTTGTCTTCTTTCCAGGGTCCCTTCTTTTCTCCAAGATCATTTCTTCTTTACAGAAATTGAGTTTTGAGAACCGGTCCTTTTTTGAGGGTCACAATCCCTGGCTCTCCAGTCTAAGCACCGTATATGCAGAAGCACAATACCTAATCAGACCATGGGTTGCTGCTTCTGTCCTATGTCTCTATTAAATGAAGGATTCAGGACATGACAGTACTATTGTTACAAAATTTACAACCAACCTGTAGCCAACAGCTAGCAAGCAAGAGTCCTCTGTTTGAGAGTTCAGAAGCTCAGTTCTGGACATTCAACCTTCTACTCACTACCCACCACCCATATCCACTCCCAATTATTTGTAGCTTACTGACACACAGTCCAGTACTCTTTAAAATCAGTAAAATAGAACTTCTTTTAGTGGTGTCTATAGCCATCCATTTGCTATTAAAAGGGTCCTAGTGATCTAGATAGAACTCAATACCTAAATATTTGATGGCTAAACCACTGATGGACACTATGCAATATTTTTTCACTAAACATGAAACCATGTGTACAGTGGGTTGAAAGAATAATTAAAACTTGCATTACTAAGCACCCTTTTTAATGACTGTGTAGTTTCCTAATTTGTCACACTTAATATTGAAAATATTAACATTTCCTTCTAAGCTGTCTGCATGTGATTTTATGTTAAGAATTGTTAATACCAAGCTTGAAAGAATGCATGACATGTCATATTCAATTTCTAACATTTTCTTGGATATGATGAATCTAAATAATTCTTTGATACTTAGACTCATATGAATATGGTTTTCGTTAACTTCCAAGTGGTTCCATTAATATAATTATTGATACAATATGAATTTAAAGCAATCTAAATCCCAACCCTTTTACATATGCATGCTACAAATATTTATGTTATCATAATTTAATAAAATACTTGACAGCAATTAATTTGGTTTGGAACTGGAAGAGATTATGACTGGCAAAAACTCCTCAAATCTTCTTTTATGCAACACCTCTTCCCACACACCTGCACAGGTGCATATAAAAAAGTAATTGCTTCCAAAGTGTAATTTGAAAATTATTTATAGAAATAAATTCTTTGTGTCATTTATACTATGATTATGTCTTTACCCTCAGGACTTATATGTGCTTACTGCTGTACAAACATAGAAGAAAAGAATGTCTCGATCTCAACAGGTTTATAATAGTGTAATTGTAACATAAATGACAGAAGGAGAGGGATCTAAGCTGACTGTCTAGATTGCCTATGGCATAATTAATTGCATTTTGATGTATACATTACAAATCAAGAGAGAAAAATTCCATTTCAGAGGTTGGATTGCAGACAACTAAATGTAGACATCTATCTACTATTCATTTTACAGCTTCTAAAAAGGAATTAAAATTTATGCTAGTGGAGCTGCATAATCCTTAAGGATCTGAGGAGTAGATTCCAAACACTTTGTGTGTGTGTTGTGTGTGTGTGCACACGTGTCTGTGTGTGTGTCTGCATGTATGCTTGGACTACACTCCTGTACTCAAAAGAATGCATTATGTCTTCCCTTTACATCAGTCAGTTCCCTACTCAGCAACACAAAGTAATCCTGAAGCATTTTAGAACATCAGTGTAACCAAAGTATGCAAACTAAAGTTTTGAACCAGTAGAATTAATTCCTCAGAATCTCCTGTGTATGTAGGGCCAGGATATCCTATGTTTCTGCAGAAACACAAGGGACAATAGTTTTAATCCATTGGAAGACAGTAGAGTTAGACTGGAAATAAGGAAAAAAAAATTATCATAAGTGTTATGACAGGCTGGAACAGGTTGTCCAGAGAAGTTCTGGAATCCTCATCACTGGGAGTGTTCGTGGTCAGATTGGATGAGGCTTTAAGCCTGATCTAGTAGAAGGGGTCCCTGCCTGCTTCAGGGTGAGATGACTGGATGGTCTTTAAAGGTCTCTTCCAACCCAAATCCAAATGTTTCTATATTTTCCCTTGCTTTTAGTTTCAAAGATTGTAGTTTTCATCACCTATGGAGACTAACATACTTTATGCTTGTACATATATGTTTAGTCTTTTTTAAAGAAGTCGAGTATTTTTTCAGTCTTTAGGAAGATAAATGACTGTGTGACCTCATGATCTGATTTATTAAACTTGCCTTTGTTTTTCTAAAGGAATGTAATTAATATTCATGTAGCATAATATTTAAATTGAAGCAAAACAAAATCTTATTTTCTTTTGGTTTTTGGTCTGGAAAACTAAAATTGTGAATCACAATTCCATGGAAATCTTCCTAAAACTGTTCCTACTACTTTAAAGATTTTATGTGATTAACACAGTTATTGTAGTGATAAATTTTTGCAAACTGCTAGTTTTTTGTATCTTTGCCCCATGCTTTGTATTTTACCTTTGCTGATGTTAGATAAGATAAAGTAAGATTGATCTGCTTTTTTCATATCAAGAACTTCAGTCCTAATGCAGTTTGAAAGCATACATAGAGTAATTCCTCTTGTTCCTTTAATACTCCAGTTATTTCTGAATTTGTCAGACTGACAGTAAGAAATATTAATGATATGAACATTAATGGGAAACAAAAATCTTCTTTTTTTAAATACCTTAAGTCACTTTGTAAATCATAGTACAGGTGGGAAAATGGGAGCAAGGTGGAAGGGAGGTGTTACTTTTGAAATACTTTCAGAAAGGAAGAGCACTTGCTGTGACTATCTTCAATGGACAGTAATTATTTTTGTTCTAGTCTTTAATCTTTGTTATAGGCAAAAGTAATTTCTAATAACAAATTTTTCTTTTATGTGGCAATGTAGAATACAACTATATGAAATATACCCAGTTAGTCATCAGGGTGCCATAACGTATTTACTGATGTAAATTCAAAAGGGAATTTTCATGAAAACTTTTAGGCATAATTGACAATTACAAACAAACAAATATTATTAAAATTACATTTGAAGAAGCAATGATTTCCTTTTCATTTTATAGACTGTGTATTCACAAATGTGAATCTGGACTACTGTGCACTTGGATTGCCTATTCTCACTCTCTCTTACCTTTCTACCAAGCTTTATTCTTGTCTTGGCATACTGAAAGTCATGAGGATCAGTTATTACTCATTGAAGTGACAGCATATCTTAAACTGTACTTTTCAATAATACCATACGTGAGGCAGAAAATTCGAATGGAAAAAAGGAAAACAAATACACCAGCTTTTCAGAAACATAAATTTTACATGAAAAAGGTGCTAAGCTTCCTAAGCTTGTGAGACTTCCTTTTCACAAACTGGAGATTAGTTTAACTTGAAATTGATTTTTCAGTAGACATAAAAGAAAAGGAAACTAATGGCTATTATGTATTTAAAGACAGTGAGAGATAAAACATATTTTAGAATTCTCCTAAACCCTTAAGTGAAAAAAAGAAATATTTAGCAAAATAAAAGAAAATAAATTTTCAGACTTACAGCATGAGACATTGCAATCATGGTCTTTCATATACATGGTTAATAAAAGTTTGCAAAACAAACAAAAACCTCTCATTTTGTTTTCCTGAGGAACCAATGCACAACAAGCTAGGTCTGCAGATGAAGGTGTATTGTTGAGCCAAATTACACTGAGGAGAAACACAAATAAAATCTGTAAGTATGTCAGATTCAGAAAAATATTTTAGGCTGGAGGCAACACAAACACGATGGGTACAACGTCACACTGACAGTTGTTATATAATAAGAATTTTTAAATATCCAAATTTCCATTTGCCCTTTATTTTTTTATCTTTGCTTTATTTTCACGTTCTCTGACTAGCTGAGCTCATAAAATTGAAATACTAGAAAACTCATTTGCATATTAGATAGACACTGAAACTATGAATTACTCAAGTACCTTAGGTAAATAATACAGTAAATATACCAGTGAAAATGAATAATTTTTCTCTCATATACACACTGCATTTACATTTACTTCAGCAGAATATTTAAGAATGTCAGTCTAGAAGCTGTATTACTCTAAGACAAAGTGTTTGCAGTCTTTCAACACAAAAATGCTTCCAATGTCTTTCCATAAACAAAAACAATGGAAGAATAAAATAACATTTAATTTAGCTAGCCAGAATTATTGCTGGTTTTTTCCCCTCTTCTATAGACTGAGAAGAACATAATGAAATATTAGAAGTTATTCACAGTATTTTTTTTTTAATTTTAAGTGCATTCATCTCGAGTTTAGGAGTAAAATTACTGATCTACAAAGAAACTAGAAAAAAGGCCTTTTCTTATGCTTAGTGAATAGGGAACTTTTCTGTAATATCAAATTTAGAAGTCTCCTTATAAATCTATAGTCTTCTGCTTTGCACAACAGAACTGAAAATTGGGCCCACCTCATCATCAAAGTAGTGTATTTCTTGGTTTATGGAAATAAAATTTGTAACATTAATCAGTAGCAGCTTTTAATACACTATGTCACTGTAAAATATCTAAAGCATTTAATCTAAACTGCTTTTTTATGATCCAATTTTTAGAAGCTCTTACAAAGCTGCAAAAATTATTTTCTTAGTTCTATCTAATTGCATGAGTAATTGCTGTCTAGTAGTTTTTGGACAGCTTGTTTCAAAACTTCACTTTTAATTGATTCTATTATTGGTCAGGAAGAAAAACAGAACATAAAGTCCTAACCATAATCACACACAAAAAGGACATTCAATTAGTGTTTCATCATTTAGTGATGTTTAATGTGAGTAACATCAGTGAATATCACCATTTCCTTCTAGATTGGAAGGTAGATACTCTTGCAGTAAGACTTCTTTAAGGCAGTCTATCCATACACATGCACATGGATACTGAAGACTATTACAGAAAGCTAAACCAGAGAAGTAATGGCATTAAGTATCAAGGGATCGTTTTGGAGCCTGAATAGATCCATTCTGCTCACATTTCATTTGGAAGGAAAGGTACAAGTAGAAACATTCTACATTTGAAACCTACCTAAGGTTTCCTGCCCTCCAAATCTGATGCACCGTGGGGTCTGAAAAATGACAAGTTTTAGTATATTTGAGCTGCTCGCCTCAGGTACCATCTGTATCACTTCAACTTTCAAGACTGAGAAAAGCTATATTCTCAATTCAGGAAGACTGATCTTCCAGATAAAGACTTTCAGCATCAGAGCTGATCTTCCACACAGTATTTATTTAAAAACAAAATAAAATAAAACAAAACAAAACAAAACAAAAAAAACAAACCAAAACAAAAAAACAATCAAACAAAACCCCCCAAAAAACCAAACCAAAAACACCCCCCACAAAAAACGAAAACCAAAACCAAACCAAAACAAACAAAAAACGAGAAAAAAAAAAACCACAACCAAACAAAAAAAACCAAACCAAACCAAAAACCAACCAAACAAAACAAACCAAACAAACAAACAACAAAACACAACACAACAAAGTTCCTGGATAAACACATGCAAAAAAAAACCCCTATTATGGATTTTTGATAGTGATTGTGCTAAGTATTCAGACTGCAAATATTCGTTTCCAAGTAGACCTCCATCTCTTTCTGTCTCTGTCTCACATTGTAAATGAAAATAAAATAATTCTGAAAACTTCCAAGGATTTTTTGGGGAAAGAGGTAAAAAAACAAACAAACAAAAAAAAGTAACTGTAATTGATGTTACAGCATTTCTGGTAGTTTGTAGTCTAATTTACCTGTGTGAGTCTGTGCAAATTCACATAAGCTTTTAATAAAGAAGTCACAGCTGAAGGTCCTGTTCGTAATGTACCTTTGGCAAATAAGAAACTGGAATTCGTATTAAATTTTTTGTACATAAAATGGACAAGTAAGAGATCTGCTCATTTTCCCCTTACTCCTGGCATTCCACTGACTTCTCTTTGAATTTTCCATTCCCTACACTTTTTCTACTTGAATTATAACTTTAGATATTTGACCCTGCCTTTGTTTCTTATGTTAAGAAAGAAATGAACAATAGATGAGGAAGCATGGGGAATTTTACTGCAAAAGTATTTCCAGAATTACATTTTTAGATTAGTAAAAATGATCGGATGGATGGAACACCACTCCTATAAGGAAATGCTAAGAGAGTTGGGGTTGTTAAGCCTGAAGAAAAGGCTACAGGGAAACCTGTAGGGAGTTTACAGGAAAGATGGGGACAGATTATTTGGCAGTGTATGTTGCAATAAGAGAAGAGGTAATGGTTTTAAACTAAAGGAGGGTTGATTCAGACTAGATATAAGGAAGCATTTTTTTACAATGAGAGTGATGAAACAACAGAAGAGATTTCTGACAGGGGTGGTAGATGCCTCATTCCTGGAACCTTTCAAGGTCAGATTGGACAAGACTCTGAGTAACCTGACCTAGCTGAAGATGTTCCTGCTCATTACAGGGGCATTGAACTAGAGGTCTCTTACAACTCAACCTGACTCTGTGAGTTGCTGATCATCTTTAGATATTTATAAGTTATAAACTTTCCTTTGTATAAGCTTCAAATAGATAAAACAGAAAGGTAAGGAAAAAAGAATTATAAAATTTATTCTACAGTCTAAGTTTTTTAGGAAAAAAATCAGTGTTTATTAAAATAAAGCTAGTGCTGAGGCATAGAAAATTGCATTAGAAAACTGTACATCTGAGAACTAAAGACAGATTTAAGGATACAATTTTCAGGAGAATTTAGAGATAATCTTCTCCCACATAACCCTAAGCTAAAAATTTAAACAAAGTCATTAAAAGGACAACGCATAGAGTTTTAGTAATTTGTCCCCAAAGGATTGAGTCTCACAAATGCTTTCAGAAGAAATTCAGTTGGATATGGGACAGATCAGTGAATCTAGAGAATTCTTTTTCTCTCTAACATAGCTTTTGCAACTCCAAAGTGTAAAGGTATTTTCCTGCAGACTGAAAGATGACAGGTGATGTTAAAGAAGTGAGATGAGAAAATGAAACCCTTAACTGAGTTCATATGTGGAATGATATACGTGTACAGTCTGAAATTAATGCTGAAGATATACCAGAACTACACAGCAACTCCTTTAAAATCTTACCTTGTAATTACGTTACCTGTTATTTCTTGTTATATGCTTCTAAGGACCATCATTTTAACACGAAGTATATTTTAGTAAATCGATCTCATATTGCTAAGCATATAGCATACTTGCCATGTCAATATCATCCTTATTATACTACTCATGTTTTCTTCTTATATTATTCTCATAATTTATATCCAGGTCAAAGATTATTAGTTTCTTGTAATCTATAAAAAAGAATTACTTCAGTTACTTGTAGACTTGTTTAATCTAATTCTTATCTATCTAATTCTTAAATCTTACAGGACATCCTGTGCAGTGCTAATAAAAATAATGTCACAATGTGATGTCTCATACATAAATTTGGGCATGTGCATGTGTCTGGTTCCTTTTTTAGTTCTATTTTATTTTTTCCTTTCTTTAAATAAAAAGCTCATCTATGTATAATCCTTTCTTTATATTATGTGACAAAATCATGTTTGGAATTATCATAAATCTTGTTATAGGTAAACCAAGCATATTGCAGTCTTCAGATCCATCTTAATGTTCACACTCATTAACAAAGATTTAGACATAAATCAAGCACTATCATTCATTTGGTGAAGATTAATTCACCAAATATAATACAAAACAATGTTGGTGGATTGACATTGCTAGGTTTTTAGGGGACAGTTCAGCTAACTGTTTAAAGGCAGTCTTTCCTGTATAACTGTCATCTTGAAAATAAATTTAATGAAGTTAGAAATAAATATTTGAAGCATGAAATGTATGTACATGTTATCACATCTTGATTCAGTTATTGGCAATGTTTAGTAATACAAAGACTTTGAAAGTAGGTGATTCTATTTTATTTTAAAGTTTAAATTATGAGGAAAAACATAGTCTATACATTAGCAACTATATTATCAGTGGTTTTCTTTTTGTTGTGTTAGAAAAATCTTGTCAAAAACACGAAAAGCATAAGGGAATTGGTAGTGCAGAAATATTAAGTATGCTGTCCTGTTCAAGTTGAGTTCAGGAACAACATACTATTTTACCTCTTTCAGGTAGGAAAAGAAAAATATTTTTCCTGAGGGCACTTTGAAATTATAGTTTGTCAACAATTTTAGTAGGGAGTTACCTGGAAAACAAAGTGTTATTTTATCCTAACAAAGAACTTTGGGAGATTAAAAACAGATTTATAAAGATGGGATGGGTTAGAAAATAGAATACTCAGACCCGAGAAACATAATTTTAAAATATATTTTGTTGCTGATTTGTGATTACAGATTTTCTGGGATTACAAGAGTTAATACTTCTGAATTGGATATAAATATATAAATCAGCATTTGGTTTTATTCCATATAGATATTTTTCTCCTTTTGAAGGAAAAAAACCCAACCAAACAAAAAAACCAATTCATCAATATGTTCTAGAATACAAATGTAAAGAAAACTTCAAAATTTTTTTCATGAAATTTAATAACTAAGTATTGTGGCCAGTGGTCTATACTCAGATCATCATCTCTGTAAATTAGCTAATTTAGTTCAAACATCTTTTCTCCCCATTAAAACAGTTACCTGCAATCACAGAGACATCTGTATTTTTGAGTTTGTGCTGTGCCACCATATGGATGTGGAATCATAAATCTTTAGTCTTTTCAGGTAAGAAATTTACTAAAACTTCAAAATATTCAAGGTTTTCTCATTGCATCATGGCACACACAATCCAGAGCTGGATTTTGCATTTGTCCTTTCATAAGATTGTGTTGATGCCTTCTTCCACCCTATTTAGGATCCTCTGGATGCCTCTACCCTTCAATGGATTGACCCTTAACTTGCAGCTTGTTGTCATCTGCAAGCTTGATGTCAGTGCACTCCATTGCTTCCTGCAGGTGTTTGATAGTAATGTTATCCAGGACAGGTGCCAGTGTAGAGCCCTATTGTAGCCCTATTGTATCCCAATTTGAAGATTATTATTGCCGTATTTCCATTACTGCTGAGTTAAACATTTCATGTAAATTACATTTGCTTTATGGAAAATTAAATTATTTGCTCAGGAAAAAATTAAATGGCGACATACACAGATGCATAAATGCCCAACAATAAACCTTTTTCTTACTTATTAGACATGTGAGCTTCCTTTTGTTGTATCATTTTAACCTTAGAAACCAGTAACAGAATATGATGATGGTAGGTAATGAACTTCTGAAAATACAAAATATGTATGTAATATATCTGAATAATTTTGTTTCCTCTCTAGATTCAAATTCATAACCATCTTGGGGGAAAAAAATGGAAAAAGGAACTAATGTTTTATTTTTCCTTGTGACATCTCCATATTTATTAAATGCAACCACCATTTCTATGTGTTATTTTCTGGTGTTCAAATAACAGAAGAATTGTTAAGTGTGCTTACCCTCATTTCTAATGTGAATTACAAAGAAATAAGTTGTTTGTATTCTTCTGCTTCACACAATGTTGAAAAATTCCTGTTAAATATTGTTTGCATGTTTATGTTTATATATAAATGTATATAAGAATGTATGTATTCACACTAAATACACAATACATAATTTGTTTTAATGTTGTAATGAGGTGCAATACATTTTTTATATTGAATTTCCCTATAACGGTGGTACTGTAATTGTAGTCAATAAAATAAAACCCTGTTGTGGCACAGATATTACCAGGCTTTATGTTTTTAATATATGCAAATTAAATTGTACTACTCTGAATTTATCTAAACCATAGACTTGGACTTCCCCTGTTTCTTACGTTCATTTCATAGGGGATACTTTTTCAATTACTCATGGTTGTACAAAAATTATCAGGAGGTAAATATATATTTAGACAGCACTTTTTCTCGGCCTGGCTCCTGAATCCCCAGGACCAGATATGGATTCTGGTGAGTAGTAGCTATGTACTTCAATGAGTTCTAAGCACAGAGAAGAATCCTCCATCTCCACCTTGTTCATAATTTCTGTGAATGAGATCTCAAGGTTGTGGTTCAGATGAGGGCTTATCAAATAATTAATAGGTTAGTGAAGATACATTAACGCCTCCAAATGCAGGGGGCTTTTTTTTTTTTTCCTGGATCACAGATCAGTTTGCATCTTGTTTATCTAGGGCTTCCTAACATAAAATATATCATACCTCTGATAAGCATTCTTTTCTGTCTGCCTGCCTTTTTGTTTTCCAATGGAAAGCTTTAAATTGCAAAAATTTAGATCATAGATATCTACAAAATATTTATCTCATAAGAATAGCAATTAAACTAAAAAACTTAGAACGTTAAAAATTATATTCCCGGTAAGGAAATTGACAGATCTGGAAATAATTTCCTACTCCAGTATTCTGAAGTACCTGGAGGTCCTGGTGGACAGCAAGCTGTCCACGAGCCAGCAGTGTGTCCATGTGGCCAAGAAGACTAATGGCATCCTGGGTGCACTAGGAAGAGCATTGTCTGCAGGTAGAAAAAGGTGATCTTGCAAATCTACACAGCCCTAGAGAGTCTCCACCTGGAGTGCTGTGTCCAGTTCTGGACTCCTCAGTACCAGAGAGATCTCCTGGAGCAGCTTCAGCAGATGCCCAGTAAAAAAGTGACAAAGAAACTGGAGCACCTGACTTATGAGGAAATGCTGATGGAGCTGGGCCTGTTCAGTGTAGAGAAGAGATGGCTGAGAGGGGACTTTATCAATGTCTACAAGCATCTGAAGGGAGGGTGTCAAAATAGTGGACTTAGGCTCTTCTTGTGGCGCCAATCAATAGGTGAGAGGCAACAGGCAGAAACTGGAACAGAGGAAGTTCCACTTGAACACAAGAAAGAACTTGTGCAGGGGACCACATACTGCAGCAGATTGCTCCAGTCTCCCTCACTGGAGATATTCAAGAGCCATATGGATGCAATCATGTGCAATGTGCTCTAGGATGATCCTGCCTGAGCAGGGTAGTTGGACCTGATGATCCACTGTGATCCTTTTCAACCATATCCATTCTGTAATTATGTGATTAGAGAGAAATCAACATTCTGTTAGTCTAGCCAATGGTCCACCTAGGTGAATCATGGATTGACTCGAGAAGAGTACAAGGACATCAGAAAAACATGGTATAATATCTTTCTAGTGCTTATTATTAATAGTAAAAATTTATTTGGAGCAAGAAAGGTGCTACAAATTTGAAAAAGTAACTTTCGGTTAAGAGATAAATGAGGACTCCTGTTGATTTCAATTTGAATCAAAGATTTAGGTAAACTATTTTACCACAAGATTTAGAAATCCAGACATGTTTTAATGTGATTTTAAATGCAAATTCAAATGGCTGTTACAAAATATAGTTATGGTATTCTTTCTCTTCCAATTAGTCATATATTCAAAAAGATAAATATTTTAAATTGTGAAGATATACAAAGCTATATTGATGACATAACAATTTTGGTAAAATAGTCCTTTAGGTGAATAATTGCAATGTTCAGCAAGCACATATTTCTATTCTTGAGATATCTGAAATTGTTGGGGTTGATTTTAGTTTGGCTATTAAAGGGTTACACAGACATTACTGCAGGTGGATCGCAGGGAGTTTGGGAAACAGCTTGAGTAGCTTCAGCTGAACCTGATAACAGAATGTTGTGATTAGAAAGGCATGAGAGAAGGTGTGGTTTTCCCTTAAAGAAAGCATCCAATAAATGCTTAGGTTACAGAATATGTATTAGCTCATTACGTACCATATAAGAATGTAATGTTATCAATCAATAAACGGATTCTTGATGATCAATCATATTGAATGACTCAAGTTCCCCCACACCTGACATGAAATGGCTCTTGTGATCAGAAGAGTATTTGGAGCAAAATATTTGTCATAATTGAGTTACTAAGAATAGTTATTACAATTTTCAGTAGGAGAGAAAGTAAGCTTCATATTGACACACATTGACTGCAGAATTCAGTTGTCTGGAATAATCTGCATGAAAGTGCAAGGAATGTTCTACCCTGCACAGCTGCATTACAAGCTTCAATTCTGATGCTGTAGGGTTATTCTTCCTTCAGTTTATTTCTGCCCTATCTGTTCTAGATATGTCAAGGAAACCATAAGAAACAGAATTTGTTAGATTAAAGCAGGCATTCAAATAATTTTTTATTACCTTAAGGTTATTATGCTTTACTGCTACTGAATTATAATATAATCTTGTTCATGATAAACTACCTGTGTGAAGTATATCATGCAGAATAGAACAGTGGTTAGGAAAAGGTAATTTTTTTTTCCTCCTCTAAGATCTTGATTCTTGCTGCTTTGAAGCTTCTGACTACATGAACTCAGCAGTAAAGATATCTTATGTAGAAACTAATTTTGTTAGCTAAGGGATCATGAACAGACAAAAATAGCTGTCACACATTAGGTTAGGAAAAGGCATTACTAATCTAAGGACAACCACAGGAAAAAGTCCCAGGTGCTTATCAGCAAATACAATTACATTAACTAAAAAATGGCTTATAAATGCAAAGCTAAAAAGGCATTTATATCACTCAGGGTTGGTGTTTTTTTTCTGCCTTTTCATGGATCTTTACCTGAATTTGATGAGATAGGAGTAAAAGAAAACATCAAGTATTCATAGGCAGACCACATATATTAAAAATAATGAAATTGCTCTGCATATAGTAGCTTACCCAGCAGATTGTCACAGCATGCACTCTCATTAGGATGTCTGCTTGAAGCTTAGATTCCTGGTATAAGGTAAAAATGGAATATTCAGGTGATGGAGGCTAGACACAAATATTTATCATCATACAAAACTCTTTTTCAGAGAACTGTGAAGTCTGTAGTTCTTTTGTAATATATATGTACTGGCAGTTATTTTAGGTTATTTTGAGATTCACTTTTATGATCTTTATAATTCTCTATGACTTTCACTTTGTGTTAACAGAAATTTCAGTTTCAAGGATAGAAGAAATAGTCAGGGAAAGTTGAACATTTTGAGAATTGTTGTGATATGAATTTCTATGCATTTGAGTTAATTTCTAACCTGCTGGGACAACAGGTCTTTGTATCATTTACTTTTTCTTCATGGGAAAGCAAATTTCTAAAGCTGTACCAGAATTACACAGTACATTGAAAAGAATAAACCTGGATGAAACTGGTAGCTGTGACTGAGAGAGGGAGGGAGGGAGGGAGTCTGGCTTTCAGCTTTCTCAGGCTGAAGCCTAATACACAATAAAAGGTGCCTTACTTGGAACCCATTTCTTATAATGTGATGACACACCTCATTTTAGATGTTTTTTATCAACAAATCTCTCCCTGTATCTGCTGAAAATTAATTCCTGTGCACAGCCTGATCCTCACCATGGCAAGTGACAAACATCCTGATAGCAACAGTAGCTCAGGGAAACCATCAATAACATTATGTGAGAAAAAAAGGGAATTAAAAAAAAAAAATCCCTACTCAAAAAGACCAAACCAAATCAAAACTCCCCAAACCCCACAAAAGCTAACACCCTCATAATGAAACTAGAGGGTGTTAGAAAGAACAAACAAAGCAAAGGTATCAGGGTGTTTTGGTTTGGTTTGGGTTGGGTTGGGTTGGGTTTTTTTGGGGGGGGAAAGTTGCTTGTTTTTCTTTTTGTTTTACATAGGATTCGATGCAAATACAAATATATCTGTGAGTATTCAAAAAGTTGTGATATCAACACATGATTGTAATGGAAGCCATCTATGTTTTGGACTAGAGAAACAGAGATCTTGTGATTTATTTTTGCTTTGATAATATAGTGGATTCTCATTTCTCTAATTGTTTGTTTACAATAAATATGTATTCTCCACTTTTTAAAGGATATGAATGGACACAAGAGGAGAAGATTTCCTGTTTGTCTTTTCATCTTACTTTCTGGGTCAGGTAGAAGTGTGTGCAAAGAACAGAACATTACATCTTGTAGTGGGTTTGTTTAGCTAAATAACATTTCCTTTTCCTGGGATGGAACCTAGGCTAGCTCACCTGGTTTATACTGACCAAGGAGATATTCCTATATCATGTTACGTCAGCTCAGATATAAAGAAGGCAAGAAGGGAAACATTGCTCTCTCTTCGAAGGTAGCTGCGGGCTGAGACAGCTTCACTGCTCGTGGGAAGTAGAAATTTATCTCTTAGCTTTTCACTGTGTGTGTGTGTGTGTGCAACGCTTTTAATTTTTTTTTGTTTCTTTCTATGTAAATACAAAACTGCTTCTTCAGTAATTCTTGGGGTTTTTTTTTTCCTTCCCTTTCCCTCTGGGAAAGGGGGGCTGAAACAGTTTAGGTGGGCACCTGGCATTCAGCCATGGTCAAACCTCTACAGCCTTCACTGGAATAAAATATTTTCAATGTGGTACAGAGACACATTAGGAATTTATAGCAATTTAACTACTGAGTTGATTAGTAAGAAAATACAGACAAGTCCTCTCCTGAAGAAAAAATTGATTGTATTGTGCAAAGGATATGGAAAACCACAAAGGCAATAAAAGCTGTTTAAGAGCAAGACAGGAAAAAAACATTACACATGACAGCAGAAGCTAGGCAAAGCGAAGATTCATTAATAAACTAGTCCACATATTGCCTTATTATATGGGACTGAATTTTCTCCTTGCCCTAGTTTGTGTCCAAATGAGACCTGGCATTAGAAGGTCGAAGGTCTTTCTGATGCTTTGTAGTCCATGTTTATTAGCTTTTTAGTTCAGATCTTAGGATGCCCTTTGAAATATATCTGTCAATACTTCTGCTATCTATATTTGGCCAACATATTAAATCAGTCTTAGAGAACATAAAGAGGACTAGTTTGGAATAAAACATAAGGAAAAGATGTTGTCTTGGACAGTTCTTAATAGGCTGTATTGGTAATGGCCAGTTACTCTGTGATATTCATCTAGAATTACTCTACAACAGAAAACATGTTTAATGTGGACACTGGATTATCAAACTCGTTATCTCTCCATATACATCTGCTCCTGTTGGACATACTATGTTTAAGAATACTTACTTTTTAAAAACAGATACAAACCAAAAGTTGTCCTAAGTAGGTTCTCATATTTTGCCAGTCCTTTTATTCAGAAAGTCAGGTTCAAAGTGAAGGAATTGTTTGCAAACCGTTTCAGTTCAAAAAGTCCTATGTTTCAGCTGAAGTCTTCCTTCTAACACATTGTTAACTAAGGTGCTACATTTATCTCTAAAGTGATAAAAATTTAATTCCATATACTATGGAGAATAGAATGATTCAAGTAATTAAAATCAGCATGTTTAACCAAAGCGTCAGAGACTAGATACCAGCATCATTCGTAAAGTAGTTACACACACTGTGATCTTATGAACCAGTCTTTCTGGTTAAGTCTATATTGTTAGATAGAAAAAGGTAGGAAGTGATTTCTGGGCTCAATTTCCAGTGTCTCTGCATGCTGAGAGCTAACCTCATCTGTGCTGAATTGATTTGGAGAGACTGAGTTAGATTCCTCTGAAATAGAACCATGGCATGAGCTACCATTAAGTAGCATGGTTGATTTGAACTATGTGATTACAATCACTGTCAATTTTGGCTCCTCAGTACAAAAGAGAGATGGACATACTGCAGAGACTCCAGCAACAGGGTATCAAAAATGATGAAGAGACTTGAGCATATCTCTTATGAGGAAAGGTTAAGAGAACTTTTAGCCTGGAAAAGAAAAGCCTCAGGGAGTTCTCAATGTGACCAAGACAAATAGCATCCTTATTTATATTAGAAATGGTGTGGCAAGCACAACTAGGGCCATGATTGTCCCTCTCTACACGGCAGCCAGTAATGAAGTTGGATCTTGAATCTTATGTTCAGTTTAGGATGCCTTGCTATTTGCATTGAGGTACTGGTGCTTGTCCAGAGAAGGAAAATGAAGCTGGTGAAGGGTCAAGTGAATAAATCCAGCTCTCTTAGAAGTAGAAGCTGAGGCAGCTGGTGGTGTTCAGCCTGAAGAAAAGGAGGCTCAGAGGGGGTCCATATTGATCCCTACAACATTTTGAAAGGGGGATGTAGCAAGGTGGGGGTCAGCCTCCTCTAAGAAATAACAAGCAATAGGATGAGAGAAAATGGTCTCAAGTTGCACCAGAGGAGGTTTAGATTGAATATTAGGCAAAATTTCTTCACTGAAAGGATTGTCAAGTATTGGAATAGGCTGCCTAAGGAAGTGGTTGAGTCCTGAAGATATTGTAAAAATGTAGTACCTAGGAACGTGATTTAGTGGTGCAGCTGACCATATTAGGTTTATGGTTGGACTCAATGACCTTAAAGGTCTTTTTCAATCTAAATTATTTTATGATTCTATAAATATCTATGAATATCCCTGAGGGGGAGCATGTGAAGAGATTGCAGCCAGTGATCAGTAATAAAACTGAACAAAACAGTTTCAGATTCTTTACCACACTCATCTGTTTTTGCCTCAGCTGTACCCCGTAACCTGTCATATAAAGACAATTGTGGGTTTTCAGATTATATATAATTGGAATAATTTTCCTAATTACTTCTAGACAGAGATAGACATACATTTGTATGAGCATTGCAGGGTGAGGGACAAGGGGTCTGCTGAATGGAAAAGATGGGTAGAAAATAGTCACACCCAATTTTATGTTGTGAGAGAAGAGTGGTTTATAATTAGTATCAATATGAAAGCAAACACTGAGCTAGTAAAAAAAAACAAACTGTCTTGAAATTCTTACAAGTTCAATCCTATGTCTGTCCACAGTGAAATTTAATCAGTATTATTTTTATAGGAGTTTATTTTCCTTTTTTTTTTTTAACTATTTCTGCTTTATTTTTTTCCAGAGAAACATAGCTTTCAGAACTTTAGTCCTGCCTTTCTTCTGAAACCTCTATTTAATATTGCACATATCCATGCTGTACAATATCTATGCTATGGTATAAATTAGAATTAATGTTTCTGTCTAAGACATATTTTCAGAAAGAAAAGTCACATACATCTAATACACTTTGCTAAAGTACCACAAACATATCTACCAGAGTTTAATGAAGTAAATAAGGATTTTATACTAGGCTGTATAAACTAACTTGTTTGGGTTTTTTTGTCAATACCATTTCAGACAAAAAGAAGCGACTGCAAAGTACGTAATAAAGCTGACCTAATTTTGATGCAAGAAAATCTATCACAAGGATTTATAGTGCTGCTACATTTCAACTCAGGAGTTAGAAATCTCTAATATTTTTGATCTACTGAATCTAGCCTGGCACTGATTAAAACAACTAAAGAATTTCAGGGTACAAAAATATACCTTGTAGGAATTATATAATAAAGAAGATACATCAGAGAGCTTTATTAGGTATTGTAACAAAATCTTTGGAAAGGTGAAAGACAAGTTCCAAGAATAGTACAATCTGCTACAGTAGAAAACCCAACAAATAGTTATTTATATTTCCAGCTCTAAATTTTGGCATTTATGAAAAAACCCTTATTTTAAGGTCTAGATCTTTGTAAGTAGATATCTCAAGGACCATATTTAGGTTATAAGCTCTTCTACTATAAAAACTATTATTTATTCTTAAACTATTCACATACAATAAGGATCTTTACTTTCATTTCTAAGGATACATTTGTGTTTTATTCAAATGCTGTATGTTTAGCCTGCCCACAGGCTCTCTAGATCAGACACACGACATGTTAGCACTTGAGAAGTCCCATATATTATCCCTTTATAAATTTAATCTTATTTTTGTGGGATGGAAGGTCATTTTAAGCTTCAAGGAAAATACTTTGAGTCATAAAAAATATTTGAACAAACAAGGAATGTTTCAAAACTGTTTGAGCCCTGCATAATCTGAAAGGACACAATTTGCAGTTTTACTCATACTGCTTAATGAGTGCTTGTGGGAAAATGGCTGGGGGTAAAATGAAAAGGAACTGGGAAGCTTTATTCACATCTTAACAGAAGTTATAACAGTACAGAAATTATACAGTGAAATGAAGTTGCTACTCTGTGGATGGAAGCAGTCAGTGTGCCCAAAATTTTTTCCATGATGATTCCCCACACACAAAATCTGCAGCCTTCAGCACATGTTAAGGGGATGAAAGGGAGGGTTTAGTGGATTGTAGATGCTGCAACCAGGTTTTCTTGAAATCCTTGTGGGAAGAGGAACTCGATGGTACTTTGTAGCTGATAAACCACATAGTAGCCTTCAACCATGGGAAACAGAAGAAGATATCCTGATGCTGAACCAGCAACCGTGATGAAACCACTCACCATGGAAGAACTTGGTTCCTTTTAAACTAATTGTAATATAATGCACACCTCCATTCCAAAGTTACTTGACTACAAGGTCCCACCAATCCTGACTGAGCATGCACTCTAGATTTTATTGACTATATCTTTAAGGGTGAAGCAAGAAAATTTTGCGCCAATCAGTTACAAAGGTCTGTATGACCACAGTCGCTCAAGCTCCACCTAAATGTAATGAAATAGTATAAAATTAAGTTAGGAATGAGGGGAAGTTAGAGAAGACTCCACTGTAACCTCTGGGATCAGTCAACAGTGTGAACCTGTCTCCTATCCCACAGGCACACCTATCGAGTTAAGAACTGTACTCTTCGGGCAATTCCTGCTGATGTCAAAGAGGGTGGCTTGGAAATAGCTTCTATATCCATATTAAAAAGTTAAATAGTATTCTGGAATGTTCTTGGATAGAATGACATATATATATACCACTTGCTTCTCCAAATTTCTTTCAAACAACCCTATTGAAAACTTTTTGAAGTTCATATATAAGAAGGTTTTACTATATTTGGGGATGTTTGAATGTGCATATAATCTCATAGTAGATTTTTTTTTTTTTTTGATCAAGGCAGATGAGATTACAATTATTATTCATATTTTGTGGATTTCATGAGTTAAGATGTTGTGATCACAGACAAAAATAGATACATTTTAAATGTTTATTTCTACCTCAAGCGGAGAGGAATTGTAGTCAGCTGATAGCTATTTCTGTCTAATAGTTACAAAAAGAAAAAAGACACTTAGCTCAGCTCCAGAGGCATATATCCATCTACCTATAATCTATTTCCTATGTGAAATCAGTCTTATTCCCTACATTTTCAGACAATCCAAAATAAATTTGAGTCTTTATTCAGTGCTATTGACTGTAAGCATTTAAATGAGATGCAAAAATTAAGCATATTTGCTTTTTGTGTTCTTTCTACGTTACAAAATTGAAAGCTGTAGCAGCCTCTTAATATCTCCTCACTAAATGTAGAAGACATCTAAAAGTGACAAGGTTCCTAAGTTAATTACTTCTTTGATTATGCAAAATTTACTAGCATGAATTTAAATTATATAAAAACTTACTGGGAATTTCAGAAAAACTTATTTGCAACTCAGTTGCTTAAGTCCTTTAAAAACATATTCTACATGTCTTTGGATGGGATTTATCTGGCCAGTTGAAGATACCTATTCTCTAGACACTAGAACCAGACACCTTTTTCTCCATTTAGAGATACTTTTGCAGTAAAATTCATATTGCTGTGATGTAAATGTCTAGCATAAGCTAAATATTTACTAAAAATGCATTTATTTCCTTAAATATATACAGAAAGAAAAAATGAAATTAGCTTGGGTGTACATACCTGCATTTACTCAGATATATTCCAGTCTTATGTCCAAGTTATTTTCAATGATTTTTCAGTGACCAAAAATCTTGGTCAGAACAATAGTTCTTTAGCAAAGGCAGCCCTATGGCAAAGAAGAAGCTCAAATAATGACCTTTGTCAGTGTAATGCTACATATTTCACACAAGTATTCTTAAGAAACTGTCTCCGCAAACTGAATATTGTTTCTAATGTTTTGAACTCCAAAATTCACCACCTTTGCCAAGGGCTGTGACCAGCTGACCCTCACTCTAATTAATACAGTAATTAATACTTTTATTTAATCATTCAGAATGATAAAGTTTTAAAATTAAATCTTACATGTTATTCTGATAGCAAGCAATCATAGCTACTAAAAAGGTTTCATTGAGTAATTCCCTTAGCTTGATGCATTACAACTATATTACAACTATTTGTACACAATATAATTTTCAACATTAAACCATTATCCCTGGAGGGAAAATGAGTCTGGGTCTTTTTAAAACATTGATATTCATTGCATCAACCACTTCTGCAATAATCTGGCAATTCAAATAATAGTCAATAGATTAATTTTTATTTAAAATGACAGCATAAGTCTCATTTAAGATAAAAATACATTCTTATAAACCAGAAAGAATTAAATTATAGCTAAATTTCTCAAAAGGATGGTTGCAATTTATCCTTTAGAAAGTATTTTTTTTTCCAGATTAGTCTGTTTTTAATAGGGCAAGTAGTATTATACTGCAGGTATCAACTGAACAGTCTCTCCCAGATGTATGTTAAAATATGCATATATTTCTGATTGATTAGAATTTATATCACCCTCTATACAAGGAACAATTTACCTCTGGAAGGAAATATCTCTTACAGATATAAACTTTGTGCTGAAACACACAGTAACATTTGACACTGTGAAGCACAAAACCCCAGGTTTCCTGTGGCTCTGGATTTTATCCAAGTTTACATGGTATTAAGTGAAAATGAAAGATTTCATGATTTTAAGAGCCTGAAATGCAGTATTATTTTTTTCCTTTTGAAATAAAGTTTTCTGTCTAAGTTATCTGAAGCTCTATCTGATTCTATCTGATGAGCTTCACTACTTTTACCAAAGACCTCCTTTCTTTTCTTTAATGTACATAGGTCAGAGGGTAAATGTCTTCATATCATGTTGCTGACAATAGCCAGGACGAATGCCAAATGAACAAGAATTTGAGGACAAATCCCAAGGCAAATGAAAGACATCTGAGAATGGCCTGGCTTCATCAAGTCTGAGAAAGTTACATAAAAGATAAAAAGCACTTTTAAATTCCAAATACACAGTGTTCAGTTAATTATTCCTGTCCACATACAAACAATCTGGTTCATTCTTGGGACTGGACTTTAAAAAAAATAAAAAATAAAAAAATTTCTGAAGAGGTGTATCGCCTGATCTTTCCCAAGCATTTGTTAAATAGTTATGAAATGTCTTCTGTCCACCAGTCAGACTTGCCATTTTCTGGAGAATGAAGATATTTATTTAGTAATAGCAGTGGAGATCCCACTGTCTTACCTGCTACATCTCATCAATGCCAGAAACATTAAGGAGTTTGCTTTGTTTGGTTTGGTTTTTTTCCTTGCAAGTATTCTACAATATTTGCCTTGAACAATATGATCTAGTACTCCATGTTTAAATAGTTAAGGGAGTTGCATCCAGTCCTGTATACACCAAAGTGATTTTCTATTAAATAAATACTTTTTTCTAATGTGCATAACCAGTTCAAGTAAATTCTACAGTGTAGGGTCAACTCCTAACTTAAATATTCTTGTATCACTCAAATTGATATAATTAAGTGATACACACACGTCGTGCGGCATGGAAGAAATTTCCTTACTTTTAAAATCTGCTGTTGGAAAAACACAAATTTGAACATATAGTGATGTGTTCAGACAAGCACATTCAACTGAAAATACTTGCTTCCTTTTTTAAAAAGGTTTTGTTTTTTTGGTTTGTTTTTTTTTTTTTTTTTTTTTTTTTTTTTTTTTTTCGGTTTGGTTTGATTTTTTGTTTTTTGGGTTTGTTTTGTTTTGTTTTGTTTTGTTGCTGTAGAATAATTATTTCACTTTAATCCACAATAGATCATTCTTCCTCACTACTTTAGAGGCTAACTTCACACATCACAATTTATATGAATGTTACATTTTTGTAGCACAGGTACTAAATGATGCTTTTCAAATTAAAGTAATACATTGTATGAAGCAATATGTTTTATTTCTTTTTAACAAAATGGAAATAAGAATAAAGAGAACTGCATGGCTGATTTATTTGCTTTCTTCATTATACCCACTAATACACACATGAAAATATCACATTTAAGCTATTTTTGAGATTTTTTTTATTTTTATTTACTTAATCCAGAATTGATGGTTTGGATATCAGTAGGTGCAAAGTTTCATCCACAAACCACAACTTAATTTATCTTCAAATTCCAAAATGTATGAAAACAATTATTAGGCAGAGAAGAGATTTACAGACTTAAATATTTGAAGTGCATACTTGTCTTCCATAGGTTAACATTTCCTGTGTAAGGGAAGAGCAGTGGCTTTAATTTTAGACTACTTTGATTCAACTCTAATGAAGACAATTTTTCTGCTTTTGCTTCTTTCAATGTTTTCTGTGCTAGTAAAATACTTTTTCATATTCAATTCCAGAAAAAGAAAAAAAAATAAAACAACTTTAAGATTCGGGAACTGACACTAGCGGGCACTCTTAATCCATGGTACTTCTGAAAACAATTATTCTGAAAAAAAAAATTCATATCATAGGAAAAAACTATTGTGGGCAGATACTGAGTAGAGGTATGTTGTTTTGAGCCAGAAGAAAGGAAGCTGAGCAAGTGAAATGTTGGTTTGTCTATCGCTGTCTTCATAATGATTCATTAAGCTCTTGTCAGTGTGAATATTTTTCACTCCTGTTTTAGATGCTATCTTGTCATGGATTTCTGTAGCTGAATTTCAGTAGAAGGCGGGGCTTCCAGCATGGTTTCTGTTAGAAGCTGCTGGGAGCTTCTCCTGTCCTGTGGAGCCAATGACAGCCAGGTCCANCCCCCCACCCTGAAGCCCGTGGAGATCTTTCGTGGTGCGGAGACCCCCCTGCAACTCCTGGAGGAGCAAGTGGATACCCGAAGAAGCTGTTGCCCTGTGGGAGGCCCAGGATGGAGCAAGATCCTGGAAGAGACTTGTGGCCATGAGTTGTGGAGAAGGAGATCCACAATGGAGCAGGTTTTTCCCCCCAGTAGAAGTGTTGCCCGGAGGGTGGACTCACGTTGGAGAGGTCTATTGAGGACTGTCTCCAGTAGGGGTGGACCCCAAGGGAGCAGGGGAAGGACTAAGAGCTGCGGCCCCTCTGCAGCCCGTGGTGAAGACTGTGGTGGAGCAGGTTGTCCCCCTGCAGCCCACGGAGACCATCGGGGTGCAGAGACCCGACTGCACCCCATGGAGTGACCCACAGGACAAGAGGAAAGGCAGGAACAACAACCAGTTACAAAACTCCCATTCCCCGCTCTCTCAGGCTGCTGGAAGGAGGGAGGAGTGGGAGGAGAAAGGTGTTCTTAAGACTGATTTATTTCTTACTTTTTAGTTTTAATACTTTTAGTTTTAGTTCTTATCTTGTTAGTAATAAATTTAAGTACTTAGCTACTCTGAGTTTGTTTTGCCATTATCTCTCAGCTGTTTTTTACCTTTTCTCCTTTTCCCTTTCCCTCTGGGAAAGGGGGGGCCTGGAGGTTTGGGTGGACACTGGGTGAAAACCACCACATATCTGTATATTGATATTAGAGGAACAATAAGTTGAGAGGAGGGACCTACTGAGTAACTTTTGAGACTTTATAACTTGTTATTCCATAACATGTCCTTCCACTTGCTGATGTGCTTACATGGAGTAGGATAAGAAAGTATTCTGTGACTTTGTGGAGCACAACATTGATATTTAAGCCTGACAATGATGCCATTTTCATCCCTAATTGTTTTCAAAGCCTTTACAAGTATCCATCAGTCAGTTCTCTATAATTTCAATACAGCTTTTTGTCATTTTCAGGATACTTATGTATCTCAGGTAAACTCTTCTCAATATAATAAACATAACCAATAGGATCATATTTACCTTATACTCACCTGTGATATCTAAGGATTGTTAAGTTGTAATACTAAAGTGTAACACCGATATTTGTAATTATTTACTGCATAGAAAGAAGGTTTAAAGGACTAATACTCAAAGGAGTAAGACTTAAAGGTAAATGTAAGGAATAAATGGGATTCATATGACATTAGCATATAGTCACAAAAGGAGATCTGATAGCATTAAGAGAAGAAAATGTCTGTATTTCTTCTCATAAAGGGTAACTGAATCTTTGTATACTGGTAAGCAGCAAATTAGTACAAACTGAGCTTTTCCTATTTCATGAATACTTTTGATTATAGATGTCTTGATGAGGTCCCTGTTGGCTGGAGACTGACAAATTATCCTAGAAAAAAGTACTCAACTCCTAACTCAGTAGTCTGTTGTCAACAGGATCATTTTATGCCAGGGTATATGGCTTTTGAAAGAAGCATTAGTGATGATAGATCAATCAGAGCCCATTTGAAACAGTGACATGAAAGGAAAAGAAACAGATCCCCAGACCCCACTGATGGGAAAGACTTGAAAAATGGTCTCCTTTTGTAAAGAGGACAGTAGACAGGAGGAGAGAACATACCTGGACCAAAAAAGGGCTTATAAGAGATAGGATGAGCAGACTGAGTGACTTTATGCTCCACAAAAAGGGATATCCTGCTACTCCCCAAGCCTCCTACTCAGTTCTATTCTGTTCTTTTCCTTGCTTGATGACACACTACATCATTTCAAAATACTAGTTTGCATAAAGTTAATCCAACAGGTGAAACAGAAAAGGATTTTCTGACAGTCTAGTGAGCAGAATGAACATGTTATGTCATTAAGCAAATGTCAGTTCCAGCAAAAAGTAAGCAGGGGAACAAATTTCCCATGAATGCAGAAACTTAAGAAGAAACAGAGCCATGGAGATTCTTCCTTTGCAGTGGCAAAGTATATTAGCTTAATTCAACCATCTTGACAAAAGCAATAGCACAAGAGCAAGGGGAAGAACATAAAGACTCCACTTCCCATTTTAATATCCATACAATAATCTTGAATAATCACAGTTTAAAATAAATATGGCTACAGAATTCCCTCACTATATTTGTGTTTCTTGCCTTCATAGGTTGTAAAGTTTCTTTAACAATTTCAGCTAATATCATCCTTTTCTCTTCTGTTTTATACCAAGGGAATTTGAACTGGTATAGAATAGATTGCCTTATGCAAATGAACTGCTGCGCAAGTAATCCTGCCTAATTAAATTTGTAACTGTAAACTATAATTGTTCAAATAAATACATTACCTGCTATTAAGTGTTGATTATAAAACAACACCAATAAAAATTCACATCTAACAAATATTTGAAAATGTTATAACTTGATACACTGTAGCAGATATCTTTGTTTTCCAGCTGATTTTTTCTTAGAATAGAACTTTTGTCTATGGTCATATGGAAAGGCTTTGCTGAAGTCTTATTTATGCTACATTTTTAGGGGGAAGTCAGTTGGTTAGATTTGAACGAGGTAGGTAGATAAACAGTTAAAATTGTGAAGACATTGATTTCTCTTTTACAGTATCACCTAAAGAAATGGAAATTTATTGAGTAAATAGTAAAAGGTTACTCTGTATACTGGAATAAAGATAGAATTGATGCATTCTGCATGGTTTCTAATGAGGAACTTATTTTGTAGTAACCTGAAATTCCAATGTTTATCATACTGAATAAACAGACAAGAAAATTACACATTAATTAAGATATTCCCAGGTTGACTTTCCTTTACTGTTCCAGTGGGTTTTTTTAGGCTGCTTCTTCATTTACCTTCTGGGATGTTTCTTATTTATATAGGATCCTGCAGGGCTCACTGCTGAGAGTGTTTGGCTCTGCAGAAATTCACATCAACTTTAAAAACCAATCATTTAGATTCACTTTTTCTAGCAAACAAGGGAAGTAGAAGATGCAGACCTTTACCCAGCACAGTATGCCTGAACTGAGAATCATTCTATTTACAGTAGACTAGACATAGTTATATTGAGCATTAAATGAGTCTAAGTTAAACTCGTCTACTCTTCCAGGGATAGGTTTTCAGAAATGTGGCTCACAGGATCTTCCAGGAAGCTCTATCAAAAGTCAGGAGGAATTAACTTCCTTTCTATAGATTCAGGTTTGACATAATCCCCATCCATTAAAGAATATAATTTAACTAGTTATTAAAAATTTTCTGCCTGCTGCAATCTGTACCACAAGCTCCAATTACTTTTAACATATACTTCCTTTCTGGAGATTTTTATTCTGGGAGAAACAAAGTCTTTGCTATTAAAAGTTCTTTACCTCTGGTACTTGTACTGGTGCCATGCAATTGAGTTCTTAACTATCAGTGTCCAAGAAATTGTTACAAATATCTGTATGACATTAATAAATAATATTTGCGTGCATAAAAAAAAATATTTCCTTTTTTGTTTTTTGTTCTTGTTGTTATTAATATGCCTTAGTGTTTTGAAAGTTTATCAGTAAGTTTCCCTGCTTCTTTTTTGAATCATTGACTCCAGTTAATATCAAGTGCACAGTTAATTCAATTTATTTTCTTGAATTTGAACAGCAAAAAAAAAATCAGAGTAAAACGATTTGTCGACATCTATTATGACAGAGAAGCAAAATAATTTTAGACATTTTATATTCCTGTTTGAACATTAAGTTAAAACATTATGCAAATAAGAGAGGTAACAAGAGTGTTCTTAAATTATTAAAAAACCTTATAATCTACAGCTTCTTCTGTTAGCACAGAGATAAAAAAAAAGTTATATTAACTTACCTTTCAAACACAATATATTTTTGTAATATATTACTTGGGTTATTAGACCAAATATTCTCAAAAATGTTGTGTTAGGTTTTGATTTTTTTTTTAACTGAGCTTTGTAATACACCTATGAATTGCTAGTTTCACTTGCTGAAAACAAAGAGAGTAAGCTACAAAAATAAGTTCAGAAAATTCTGAGTGTAAATCTTGGTCCCATTAAAATTAAACTAAATTTTATCTTTTTACTTTTGTTTTTTAAATTTTAATTCATAATCTTTTTATTCTTGGTGTTTGCCATTGTCACAATATCATAGTATACTCCATCACTGAGAAAATTATAATCCCCTAAACCAAAACAAAACACTTTAACCCCTCCTAAAATAACCTGCTTATATAATATGCCATAAGTATGAAGAAAAATAGTTAAATTAATCCCTAACATTAAATTCAGGGTTTGTTCTCCAGAACACATCAACGCATCACCAATTTTTCATTGCTCTGATTAACACTGAACTCCAGGATGGTGTAGAATTGACTTGTATATATTTGCACATTTGATTAATTTAACTAATATCTACACTAAACATTAGTAAAGTGTCTAGGCAAACTATTGGATTGTTTTTACATTTTCTGACATTATAGCCTTCTTTGCATAAAAATAACAAAAAAGCTACCCCCAGCTCTCACCAATAAAACAATTGTAGTTGATTTACAAAGTCTATGTAAGGNTAAATTAAATTTTATATTAAAATTAAATTTTATATTAAAATAGCTACAGGTTTTGATTATCCTATTTTCAATCCATAACAATCATCTGACTTATTATTCTCACATCAGTATTTTTGGCTGTTGGGTGGGTGGATCTTTTGCTTTTAATTTAACTAATTTTATTTGAAGATTGGAAAATGCTTAAAATTAAGGCTTCAGCAGAATAATCAGGTAATACAGGAGTTTCTGAAATCTATTTTCTACAGTTCTTTGATTCTGAGGTAAAATTCTGATCTTAATCATATATATAAAAAGGTGTCTAGTATAATAAATTCTGTATGATAGATAAGTTATGTGCTGAGCAAGTTAATGCAAATCTGAATTAAATATCTTAATTTCTGTCAAGCTGTGATACAGTTCAGAACAAGCATTTTATATTTTTCCTATGATTATAAAACCTTTAGGGAAAAAGTCCAAAAAAAAGACCTTAAAAGTCATTCACCTGTATGTATTTAAAATGTCTCATTAGCATATTTCACTAAAATGATGTTAACAATGTATTCTCTGTGTATTGTATCCATTGGATACATTAGAATCACTGGTAGTGAGGAGAATGATTGTATTTGGCTTTTACAGTTGTAGCAGGAATGTGGAAACCAGCAGTGTCTTGCATTAAAAAAAAAAAATCTTTTTGGCAATTATTTAAGAACAAAACTACATAAATATATAATGCACAGGAGATCCAATTTTATTCCTGATTCTCCTGAAGCCAGAGAATATCCAACAAGGTATGCAAACCAAAATATCATTTGTCAGTAATATTTAATCAAGGATGACATTAAATTGTCAGAGACCTAGAAATTTAAAAACTTGAATGGCTTTTATTTTTAATTATGTGTCATCACTTTGCTTGTATCACCAGTAGATCTAATTTCAGTTTAATAGTGTCAGTTGGACATTCTCAGATCATTTACTGTCCTTTGAGCTTCATGCCCTGTGCCCAAACTTATGTGACCGAGAGTTTTTCTTGTTATTAGTTGGAACTATTGTTATAATTTCTATTAAGACTTCACACAAGGTTATGCGTTGTGCCTGCAAATTCAAATGTTTTTGTTTTTGCTTATTATAATGTGTTTTCCTAAAAACTGCTGTTTCATAATTGTTCCTAATATCCACTGAAATAGTAAATTCCTGTGAGGAAGTTATTGTGCAGTACCTAATGTAAATGTGTGTGGGGGGGGTGTTAAAAATATTTTTTGAAAGTAATTGCTTTTTTTTTTTTTTTTAATTATACTTACTGTGTGTCTGCAAGGATGGAGGTAAACAGACTCCTCATGTTTTTAACTGGTTAATTTGGACCACAATCATATTAGCTGATGAGAAACAAGCATGTTAGCTCAGATATCTTGCACTTGAGAAGTCCTCACTAATTCTTTGCAAGACAAGATAGGCAAAAAATTCTTCACTCCTAGCATCTAAAATGTAGAGGGAAGTTATTGATCTTTTGTATGAGGTATTTGCAGTATACATAAAGTAGAAAAAGAAAGTTGTTTCAAAACAAGCAGTTTCAAGCAGAGGTTAGTTAAGTACTGTAAAAAGAAATTTCTGCTATTATTTTTGTATATTTTGTAGCTATATGTGACCTGTCCTAAGCAGAAGACATCAAGCTGAATGATGCAGTTCATATGCCTGAGGGAAAATAAGCAATCCAGAGAGACCTTCATTGGCTTCAGGAGTGTGTTGGAACCCGTGAAGGTTTTCAGGCTAAGGAGTCAGAAGCACCTTCCAAGACAGAAGCCTCAGTGATAACAATGGAATCTGCTAGATGACCTTGGCTAAGAGCAAACTGAGAGAAGCAGCCTGATAATATTCTGCAGAATGATACAAATGAAGGGTTCTACTAATAAAGTTACATTTAAGATAGATAAGCACTATGTAAATTCACGAAAATATGAAACGTATCTTGAGTGATACTTAGCTACAGCTGTGTGTTGTTAGAGATGATGGAGTGTATTAGTTCTAGAAAATATGTATAAGTGTGTGTTAAGATAGTCCTTGCTTGTACTCCTGAAATCCCTATGCAGGGGAGTATAAAAATGCAAGAATGTAAATATTTAGCCCCTTTTTCTGCCTTCCCACCATTCCTGAGTAGAACGGTTACTTTAGATGAAGAGGAATAAATTCTCATTATTGTTTTTGATGCAGTCAGGTTGTCTTATTAACAACTAAAGTTTATAAGCCTCCTACTAAGACACTAAAACTGTGTTTGTGCAAAAGGTCGTCAGCAACATGTGCCTTTTTAAAGCTCATGAAGTTCAACAAGGCCAAGTGCAAGATCTTGCACCTGGATCATAGTAACCTCTAACTATCTGTACAGGCATGTAGGTATTGAGAGAAGTTCCCCTGGGAAGACCTTGGGAATGCTGGTGGATAAAAAACTGAATAAGAGCAAGAAGTGTGAGCTTGCAGCTGAAAAAGCCAATCATATCCTGAAAAGCATGAAAAGAATTATGGCCAACTGGTCAAAGGGGGTGATTCTTCTTCTCTTTTCTCATGAGATTCCACACTGTGTTGAGCTCTGAGGTCCCCAGCAGGAAGACATAGACATGGTGAAGAAGATCCAGACAAGATTGATAAAGCTGCTCAGAGGAATGGGGCACTTCCATGCAAAAAGGCTGAGAAAGTTGGTGTTGTTCAGCCTCGAGAAGAGAAGGCTCTGGGGAAACCTTACTGCAACCTTTCAATAATTTAAAAAAGGCTTCTAAGAATAATAGAGACTTTTTACCAGGAATGCAGTCACAATTTAGAACTGAAAGAAGGTATGTCCTGGTTTCAGCTGGGATAGACTGGATATAAGGAAGTGGAACGTCTATGGAATCTATCAGCTTTGTTCTACTCTAGTCTGTATGAATTTTCATGTTTTTGCAGACATGAGGAGACGGCAATTCAATATCTGAATCATCTTCTGATACAAGGAAAAGACCTACAGTCCACAATAGCTTGCTAAAACAACCACAGATTGACTTTTTACTTTATTAAAAGCCATATTTATTTATTTGTTGAAAGAGAAATTAAGCTTACAACACAACAACAGCAACAATAAAAAACTGTGGGAGAACACCCAAGCTACGAGGATTGGAAGAAGCAAATGAAGACCAGGATAGCAGATGCCTGAACCTTGTTAAATTAGAGACCTTTGTACGAGTTACCCTTAATATGTACCCATCAAGTGAAACTGTTACAAGTTACCTTAGCTGAACCGCCCATCTAGCCCCGCCCCTGTCCTAACCCCATAAATGTATCTCCTATCTTATCTTTCACGCCCTGGGAGCCTGCCTGAATATGACCCTTCCCTTCCCCCGTTGCTAACTGGGTTCTCTAGCCACCCCCACCCTCTGAGGTCTATATAATCACTTGTTACTTTGAATAAACCCTCTCTTCACCACCCAACCTCAGTGGACCCAAGTGTACCTGTACCGACTTCAGCAAAGGAGTTTCCAGCACTGGCCCCGAGCCAGAGGATGAGAGGAGCCAGTCCCCACGGTCAAAACCCTGTCAAAAAAGCATGTAAAGTCTACAAGCAATAACTTGAAGAATACCAGAGTTAGCATTTGCATACCTTATACCATTCCTATGTTTGGTTTTTTTTTTTATTTGTTTTGTTTTGGGGTTTGTTGTTGTTGTTGTTGTTTGGCTTTTTGTTTGGTTTTTTTTTGTTTGGTTGGTTGGTTGTTTTTTTTTTTTGTTTTGGTTTGGTTGTTTTTTTTGTTTTGTTAGGAAACTAAGTATCTTAAAAGAAAAGCAAACTGCATAATGCAAACATTGCTCAAAAGAGGTGATGTTTATTTCCTAATCATCTCTCCATACACATCTACTCACACACATGTAGACAAGATCACTACAGAAAATGTGTATCTACTCAGCAGGGCTGGATAGAGGCTCACCTACAACATAAGTGAGGTCTAGCATGAGTCTGAGGAGCTTGAATATCACTCCTGGGCACACAGATGGGGGTCCCAGGTGAGTATCGTTATAGTCACACATTACAGAGGGCAAACAAATAGGTTTTGTTGAATGTCATGGCACCCCTCTGCAGCTGACCATAACAATTAAAAATCAAAGCAGTCAGAAATTGCCAGAGGGGTTGGACTTTATATTCAAGGTAATATTCAGTGCCTCACAAAATAAGGCATACTTAGCAGGTTGTACAAAATTACTTTGCAACTCTAATGGTGCAGCCAGCAACAGTGAACTTCGATGCTGATTTGCTTTGTTCTGTTTTCAATGCTTTGTGCTTTTTGTTCCTGATGCAAACAACCTCAGCTACTACTAGTTTTTATGTTAACTATTATGATGAACTAGAAAAAATAAAATGAGAGGAATTTGTGAAGGCTGCAGTGGAATGAGGTTTGTAAATAAAAATGTCTCAGTTTGGAATTTTCTAAAGTTTCATGTCTTCACCTCCATTCATGCTTACTACTTCAGGAGTATTGCACAAAGTGTTCTACTAAGTAACCACCTGAAAATACCCAGCTATAAAGCTTTGCTTAATTGTAAGGGTTTGATTTGGTTTTTTATTTGTTTTAGAATCGTTCACACCTCTGTCACATGGGCATTTTGCTTCAGAAGAATTAAGAAGGAAAAAAAGGTATCCTAATGCAGCACTTGAGGTGGAACATAACCCTTATGGAGGGCACATCTTAAAGTAATTGTCAGCATCATCTTTCTTTCCTTTAATGTTTTTTGTCACAATGCAACTCAGGTGGAGAAATCTTCTAAACGTAACAAAATGCAGATACGAAAACTCTTTTAGTCAGACTGCATTATTTTTTGGAAGTCCCTGTAAGCAGAAGACAGACTGGGACTGACTTGCTCAGAGCAGATAAGCAGACAATATTTCAGCGACAGGTGGAAATACTTCACTTTCAACAGGCTCATGCCTTTACTGTCTGGACAATCCCAAATACACAAGACTATAAGTATCTGAACATTTTTGCTGCTGAAGAACTTTGTAACAATTGCCTGAACACTCTCACACTCAGCATTTCCCCATAGAACTATTTATTCTTAAAATAATCCTTCTTAAAAACAAGCAAACAAAAAAACCCAAAACAAACAAAACCAGCAACACAAAAGCAAAAACAAAAACAAACCCCTAACATTAAAGATTGAGTTAACAGTACTCTTTTAGAATTGTCAAATATGAACATTTAAAACGAATTACAGAATTCCACCGAAAGGTGACTGTGTGAGGCAGGGCAGGCCTCTGAGATTGTTTCTGCTGCAATTACTCAGTGCTTAATAAAGAAGAGCAATTACTGATAAAACTGCCCATTCGTATCATGTCTTGTGAGTCTTTCTAGCTGCCTGAGGGTTCCACAGCCCTGCTTTCTCTTCCTGTAGAGGCACTGTAGCCTCACTCCAGCACCATACAAGCATCCACCAGTATCAAATCCCAGCTATCTGGTATTTCCTGCAAGCACTGATTCTCCAACCATTCCTGACAGATTTTTTGGATGTTGGGGAGGTGAACTACATGGAAGGTCAGCCAACTTGTCTCTGTCCTGTGGCCACATGTGTTTTCTCTGAGTGGGGGAGACTGGCCACCATCTCAATTTTGTCCAGAAGGTGGGACTTTGGAAGCTGATTGTTTGGTTTAAACCAGTAGATCAGTATCAGTATCAAATATCAGTATTGTTACTAGCATTCTTCTTGTTAAAGAGTTATTTTTTTTCACTTAAATCTGGGTGTATTTGTTCTCTCTCTCTATGGAGAAACCAGGGAAGAGACTTATGTCCAGGGCCTCCACCCCTCCAAACAGTCTCAAACTGAGGTGCTTCATCCCTCTAATCAATTTGGAAGCCCTCCTCTGGACCAGCTTCAACAGATTGATGTCCTTCCTGCACTGCGGGAAACTTTGTCAAACGCTTTACAAAAGTCCAGCCAGATAACAACTGAAACCCTTCCCTTGTCCCCTGATGTAGTCACTCCATTGTAGAATGCCACTGGATTGCTCAGGCAGGACTTGCCTTTGGTGAAGTTGTGCTGGCTGTCTCAAATCACCTCCCTGCCCTCCATGTGCCTTAGCATAGCTTCTATGAGGATCCATGACCTTCCCAGGCACAGAGACGAGGCTGACAGATTAGTAGTTCCCAAGGTATTCATTTCTACCCTTTTAGAGGTGGGTACAGTGCTTTCATTTTTCCAGTTATCTGCGACTTCACTTGACTGCCATTACTTTTCAAATACCATGGAGATTGTCTTGGCAACTGCATCAACCAATTCCCTCAGGACTTTGGGATGCACCTCATCAGGTCCCCTAGACTTATGCAAATTCAGGTTCCTCAGGTGGTCATGAACTATGTGACTAAGAGCCACATGTACAGTCTGCAAGAGTGCAAAAATGAAACTGGTGTAAATTAGTTTATATCTTGCCTAAACATTTGAGATCTCTAAGGGTGAGTGCACTCACAGTGCAAAGATGCAAAGACAGACTTCATAATATTCATAAATTCAGAGTCTAATTTGATAGAAAATAAATACATGAATGTGACTCTACAAGCTGGGCTTGGACCTGCTTTCCTTCCATCCTTTCTTCTTTTCCTCTCTCCCCCTCCTTTTTCCTATGTATGTACTCTGTATTTATATGAAAAAATCTTACACTGATTTTTATGGAGTCTCACAAGATCTACATGTGTTAGCAAAAAAAAGGAGGTTCTTAAAAGATCTATTTTGGTCAGTACCAGCAAAGAATAGAAGATTGCTGTTCAAACTGGACTGAATATGGAGAATAGTATTTAGTTGGTTCTGGCATACAAAATAAGGTTCCAGAGACTCATTACCTTGGAAATCCTTCACAGACACAAGTCATCAAGAGCCACTAGCTCTTTTCATCTTCTAGGTACTGGCAAAGAGACTTACATAATCATGCATTCACATTCCAGGTCCATCATTGTTATTGACATTCCTGTGCTAGCACAGGGAGTATCCAATTGACACAGAAGCATTTGAGACTGGTTGCTGATCAAACTCATTTACTCTCTGCTACTGAAAACTGATGCCCAAGAGCCACTTGGTTTACTGTTTAACCCTTATGGCTACACACCAGAGCTTCCTCTTCAGGCAGCAGGATTGTGAATCAATAGATCACCAGGGTAAAAGCCAGGAGTGCTACTTAGCAGATGGAGTGACAGTTTCAAATTTATCCATTCTTTCATCTTAGTAAAGAAGCATTTAAAATTAAGAAAGATGAATACGGAGATAATGTATGATTTGTCAATAGTGTTAAATTATCAAAGATACTCTTATTTTCTTTCTCTTTGTTCTTAACCTTTGCCTTCAGTAACTTAACTCAATTGTATGTATCAATATGTGGGCAAAATTTCTTACAGAAAACCTATAATAATCTCAGAAATAGTATAATGTTGTTAGAAAAGTAACAATATAATCTTTTTTATCTCTATTTATGTCCACTCAGTTCTGCAACTTGTGAACTGTGGCTGTAATATTCTAGCAGTTCTTTATTTTTTTGAATCAGAACCTTATTACAATTCTGACATTTTAATTCTCAGAAATAAATAGACAGTAACATATATTTAACAGAAGGAAAACCTTGTCACTTTCATGTTTTGTTGTGAAAGTAATTTTTTATGATTTTAGGGATTCTTGAACCACTGAACATTACTAATGCATACCACAGGCAACTAATTCTTCTTTCTGCCATTTGTGCATCTCTGATTCTGTCTGATTTAATGGATTGATGACACCTCATCTATGTAGAAATGCCTCTAATCTTGCAGTAAAATGTATTACATCAGTTATAATCAACACTGAAGTCAGGGGTTTCCCCCTGCCTTTTATTAATATTATTTATTTATCTATCTAATATGTAACCTATTAGTCTGCAAGAAATAAACTCACTGGGAGTATTGTTTGAAGTTAAACACAATTTCTGAGCAGCACAGACATGACTAGAAATAGAGACAGTGCTATTTACCATCGGGTTCAATCCCAATCTTATAGAAGGTCAATTGTGATTGATAACTTGTTAAATGCATTGCAGAATTTTGGACATATTTTCAGAGTACTAGAAAAAGCTTTAAAATGTACATGAACTAAAAAATGTATAAAATGATAAAGCCTCACACTTTTATTATAAAAATACAACATAGTATAAAATACACATACAACATATACATAAACAAAATACATATACAACATAGTATAAAAATGGACATGAATAAATATACATGGGACAATATCTATTTCAACAAGGATATAATATTTTATGATACCTAGTAATAGCTGCAACTGTAATAATTAGGCACTATGGGAGAGGACTGATTTTATCATAGTGAATTAAGAAAATAAAAAAATGCAAGCTATTATTTAAGGATTAAACATATATAATACATAAACATCACCCCACATTTTAGAAAAAAACTCTAAATAATTAAGACAGAATTCTTACTTAATTAGTTAGACTATCTCAGCAGACATTGCAGAG
>VXAU01001575.1:6060-49193 GCA_013399695.1 Formicarius rufipectus | reverse complement strand
GTTATGATAGTTATAAAGAGATGTAGGAAGTATTTGCACTTCTCATAAATTCTCTATTTTATTTTGAGCCAGGATCCAGAATGCCAAATTGACAATCATAAACAATCATAATTCTGAGGGGTTATAAAATTAAATTATCATCACAAATATTTGTGATGATTTTGTTTACCTACGTGTTAGGAAGCTATTCAAAACAATTATTTTTCAGGCTGCACTGTCCTAGTAATGATAGAAATGGTAGTAAATACCCATATTTGAGCTAACATTTTTTCAGTCAGCTCTATAAAATCACATGAAAAAGTTGTCATTAACTTTAGTTGCCAAATTGGGATTTTAATGCATTTGTGCTAAGTGTATGTGCCTACAAAAGTCACAATAACCAGTGATATATGATGATATATACTAGAGAGCAGCTTTTTTCTCTTCTTGATATTTTCCACAGGAAAAATCCTTGGGCATCTGTAAGTTCATCTTGAATGTTGAGATCATCTAAATGTTATTTAAATTATGTGACCAGCTATTAATTTCTTTCAGGATACTATTTATTCTTAGAAAAATAAAACGGCGAATGAAAACATTTTTGTTATTTTTAACCCAAGTTTTGATATAAAAAAATAAAAAAAAAAAGAAAGCAACCACTGCTTAATTTTTTTTTTCAATATCATATTTTTATAACTATTTTTTTAATGTCAGAAAGCATAGGGAAGGATAAGAAGTGGGTTAAATATAAATTCAAATAGCTTCTATGAAGGGGAGTTTATTAGTTACAGTCTATTTTATAGAAATAGCAATAAAATCTAATTTAAAAATTAAAGAAAATTTGTGGTTGAATCTTTCTAAGTACTTACATAAGAAAAACTTTTGAATTAAAAAAAAAATAATTAAAGAATTGTTAATCTTGATGTGAGAATGAAAACAGAGATGGAGTTATTATTTTCAGTTTTTCAAAGCTGTGAAGAACTGCAGCAAAAACAGCAGGGAATTTTGCATTTTCTTATGTGCTTTATGTGAATCCACACTCAGTTTTCCACTGCATGCACCTATTGGTGCTACCTGCATCTAAACCCAAGCTTGCTAAGTGCTGTTTATTTAGGTTGCACCTCAATTTGCTGTCTATTAAGAGGGAAAAAGAGAAGGCAAAGATTACCCAAATCCACATGAGATTTCTTTTGGTTACCTTTTAGGTGGTGAACTAGGTTTTATCTCTCAAAACATTTGAATAAAATGGTGGAACTGGTGTATGATAGACTTGCGAACTGATGAACACTCCTAGATTGTTTAGATTAAGTTCACAAACACACAGGAATATGGATNAAATAAAACGGCGAATGAAAACATTTTTGTTATTTTTAACCCAAGTTTTGATATAAAAAAATAAAAAAAAAAAGAAAGCAACCACTGCTTAATTTTTTTTTTCAATATCATATTTTTATAACTATTTTTTTAATGTCAGAAAGCATAGGGAAGGATAAGAAGTGGGTTAAATATAAATTCAAATAGCTTCTATGAAGGGGAGTTTATTAGTTACAGTCTATTNTGTCTATTAAGAGGGAAAAAGAGAAGGCAAAGATTACCCAAATCCACATGAGATTTCTTTTGGTTACCTTTTAGGTGGTGAACCAGCTTGTCTCTCAAAACATTTGAATAAAATGGTGGAACCGGTGTATAATAGACTTGGGAACTGATGAACACTCCTAGATTGTTTAGATTAAGTTCACAAACACACAGGAATATGGATGCTTTAGAACTGTCTCACCTATAATCTACCTACTACAACTGAACTGGATTAATCTAATATATATTAAATACCTCTTTTAAGATATGACACATACTGCCTTGAAAGTCTTGACTTTTATTTAGTGACTACATATGATCACTCATTCTTATATAAATATCAACAGTTTATGTGCCTAGATCTGATGAAAAGGTCAAGGATGATTTGTATCAAACGGCAAAACTACTTTACTTGCTATTGTAGCTCAGTATTGCAGCGTTGCCATTGTTAGTCACTGGCTGTACTGGGGCCTGTTTGGAATGGAGTTAATTTTCCTTGTATTACCTTGTATAGTGATGTGGTTTTGCTTTGCGATGTTAATATAACAATGCTTTTAACTGTTGCTGAGAGTGCTTACACTGCATCCAGGTCTTCTCTGTTTCTCACTCTACCCCACCGGGGAGAAGACTGAGAGTGCACAAGAAGTTGTGAGGGGACACAGTCATGCTTAGTAATAAAATCTCAGATGAAGGAGGAGGAATGGGGGACATTCAAAGTTAAGACATTTGTCTTCCCAGGTAACTCTTAGATGTGATGAAGCCCTATTTTCCTGGATATATCTAAACACCTTCTGCATGATGGGAAAAGTGAATGGATTCCTTTTTTTGCTTTGCTTGCCTGCATACCTATTACATGTGCAGACCTATTAAATTTTCTATATCTCAAACCATGAGTTTTTTGTCTTTTGCGCTTCTGATTCTCATCCCTATTCTGCGGGAGAAGTAGGTGACTGAGCAGATGAGTAGGTGCTTAGCTTCTGGTTGAGGTCAAACCATCACACTAACAATAATGTCTCTATTGAGTTTGCCGGGTCCCAGGAATGAGGCCAGTCAGGTCTGATTTCTGATAAAAGAATGTTGGCTCCTCTGCTTTACTACTGTTTGTCTTTGATGGTGGAGTCACAGTTTTACATGGGTAGCTATAGCAAACATTTATGTTGTTCAGTAAGATGTTTATGACTGTAATACAGCTGCGTAGCTTAGTTGTGTGAGAGTAGAGGAGTGTTGTGAGGGCAGAGACCCTGGGGAGCGGAGACACAGGATGAGGCCCAGAGAAGAGGAGCTGTGGAGCAGTAAGACAACTCACCAGTGCTCATTAAAGAAATACAGATGTGGAGCTGGATAAAAGTGTCCTTAAGGGAACCAAGGACAGCAGAGTAGTACGAAACATGCCTTAAGGGATACCACATATAGGAAATGCAGACATAACATGAACCTGCAAACCAGTGAGAAAAAAGGCAAAGTGTAGAAGCACATTAGGAAATGCACAAGAAACAGCCCCAAGGAAACCCAAGAGTAAAGAAGAAAGTACTATCAACATTACCTATGTGTTCCTCCCTGGCAAAAAACTGCACATATTTAAAGCTCACCATAAACCCTCAGGCCACCACCATCAGAATAAAACTTCATTTCTTTTGTGCAACAATTAAAATAATTCTCATTTACAGTCTGATTATATCTTGATTAAAGTTCCAATTATACTACTAATAAATTCCAGGCTTAATAAAGCATGGTTCCTCTTTTCTCATCAACAAATTTTTAGCAAACCTGCTATTTATTTTAATCTTAGTTGAAATTATATATCAATATGTAGTCAAAGATACCATTGGTAACAGAACAAAAATGCATTGCTGCTTGAGAATACACGAAGTATACATTCAGATTTTATGAAAAATATGATCCCTGTCTTTAAATTTCAGCTTTAGAGTATTAAGAATGGGTTAGAGTTCATGCTCCCTTATATCATCTCAATGTTTCTTCTGGTATTGCAGATTTCTCTTGAAAATCTATGAAGTCTATATAAGGACTTAAGTTATCTGGATGAAACAAAAAATTGGATAGTAGAAAACACATGGAAATTACACTAAAACTGAACACAAATAATATAAAGGGAGAGGGAACAAAAACAAATAAACAAAACCTAAACCAAAGCAAGGAAAAAAAAAAAATCCCTCCACTGCTCTCCACAGAACCATTTGTAACATTCAGCTACTTGCAATCAAAAGGCATTCAGATGCGATACTGCCTCAGCATAACTATTTAGAAGCTGGGACACAAAGGAAACACATTCATAAGAAATTCAACAACAGCAGTTTCTCTACTCATTAGACAATTTATTTTCCTTTTTCTTTAATGATTTCAGTCTATTCTGATAAACAGCTTGCCTACCTTCCCTTTCATACAGCAGAAAATTTGTTATTAAAAAAAAAAAAAAAATTAAATTAATGTCATGAGCACCTTTTCACCTTTTAGAAAACCAGACTTTCATTTCACTTTTACAATTGATCTGCACAACATACATACTACTGTTGCAGTTTTGTCCTACAGTGAAATCTGTTGTCATTACTATACAGCTTAAATACTAAACTTGCACCACAACTGCTGCAGTGGAAAAAACTGAAAAGCTCTTCCACACAGATCAAGTGCTCTTCAACACCCCCTTAAAGAAGTATTGTTTAAATTAGACTAGGGAGAAACACAGCAAACAGAAGAAAATAAATGTGAATCAGCAGAAATTAATTTTGTAATACATGGTAAATGAGTAGAAACACTTTGCTCACTGACAAAATAAGAATACTCACTGCTCATGGGAAGTTTTTAGTAGGCCGCATGGAAAGTGTTGCAGTCCTGTGAACTGGTTCCTTTTTAACCTAAAAAAAAGAAAAGAAAAAAAAAGTTCAGTCGTCTCCTGTCTACTTCTATAGATGAGGCTTCTCTATCCTATGGGCTCCTTGTGCTGCGACAGCAACTTGAAGTCAGTGCATGGATTTCTATCCCACTGAAGAAGCATAACTTCAAGAGCTTTAGGAAAATAGTTTAAAATTGTTTCTCATTTAAGAACTAGATGAGCTCCTACTTTGACATGGTTTGTTTTGACCCAGTGTTTTTCTGCAGTATGAGCTGTGTCTTGCACACTGGAAAGATAAAAGGGTCTTTCCAATTGTTTCTCAGAAACTATTTTGCCTCAGGTACCAGGACAACTTGAAAAGGAAAGAATTAGATATATTACTGATTATTTAAAAAGGAATTTTAAGTATTTTTCCTCCTTGCAGTAGGTCAAAGACAGAAAAGACACTGAAAAGAAAGTACAAAAGAAAGCATACAAGTATTTTAAGGATCTTCATTTCTACCTGATGAGTAAAAGCTGCAGGTGTTAGTTTCTTGCTTTTAAATTGGGTATTATTCTTTTTTCCCCCATGTGCACTTATTTACCTGGGAGGTTTTAGTAAAACTTTTCCCTTTGTGTTTTGGTTTCAATAATGCAAACTGTCTAAGCCAAATTATTTTGTGCAACACTGTCATAAATCTGCACTAATTTTAGAGTGGTCAATTCAGTAATTGCAGTTCCTTCTCTTAAAATTGCCTCCATTACTCTTTTGCATGCTATGAATTCGCGCCTTAGTTTATATGATGGGTGCTGGAACAGGCTCCCCAGGCAAGTGGTCACAGCACTAAGCCTGACAGAGTTCAAGAAGCATTTGGGTGACACTCTCAGGCACATGGTGTGACTCTTGGGCAAGGTCCTGTGCAGGGCCAGGGCTTGGATTCATTGATCCTTGTGGGCCCCTTCCACCTCAGCATATTCTTTGACTGTGATTCTGTGGTTTTCTTTTAAATAAATTTTGCTTTAAATATCTTAATTTCAAGTATTTTAATTTGAACCTATGATATTTGACTAAACTTTACATCCATTTATCATCTAGTATGATTCTCCAAATATCCAACTGAAAGATCTCAGTACAGAGTGGGAGAGCAGATTCAAGTTTCACAGAGATTGTGAGAGTACATATGAGAGTGATCAGTCCTGTCACTGGGCAGCACTGGAAAGAGCCTGGTTCTGTCTTCCTTTCACCTTCCTTTCAGGTATTTACGTACATTGAGACCATCTCCCCTGATCTTTCTCTTCTCTGGGCTGCACAGTCCCAGCTTTTTCAGCCTTTCCCCACAGGAGACATGTTCTAGTCCCTTAGTTATCTTGGAGATCCTTTGTTGATGTCCATGTCTCACTTGTACTAAAGATTCCAGAACTGGACACAGTACCCAAATCCACCCTCAACAGTGGCAAGTAAAGGAGAAGGATCACCTCATATGATCTGCTTGCCAGCAATACTCATTAAACAGTGCCATTAGCATTCTTTGCAGCAAGGACATGTTGTTGACTCTTGTTCAAGCTGTTACCCAGCAGGACACTGAGGTCTTTTTCTACTAAGTTGTTTTCCAGATGAGTGGTTCCAGTTTGTAGTGGTGCATAGAGCTGTTCCTTCCCAGTTCAGGACTTTATACTTCCCCTTGTTGAATTTCTTTTTTTTCAGCCTGTTGAGGTTACTCTGAATGGTAGCATAACTTCCTGGCATATCAGCCATTGCTTCCCGTTTCCTGTCATCAGCAAACTTGCTGAGGATGCACTCTGTCCCATCATTCAGACTATTAATGAAGATCATAGAGTCATAGAATCATTAAGGTTGGAAGAGATCTCTACAATCATGGAATGAAGTCCAACCATAAACCTAACCAAGTCTACAAAGAAATTGTGTTCCCAAATACCACATTCACATGTTTTTTGAACACTTCCTGGCATGGTGACTGCACCACTTCCCCAGGCAGCCTGTCCAGTGCCTGACCACCATTGCAGTGAAGAAATTTTTTTCTAATATCCAATCTAAATGTACCCAGGTGCAACCTGAAGCAATTTCCTCTCATTCTACCATTTGATATCTGGGAGAACAGATTGAATCCCACCCCACTACAAGATGTAGAGAACAATAAAATCCCCCCTAAACTTCCTTTTCTCCAGGCTAAACTCCTCAGCTTGCTCCTCATAAGACCTGTGTTCCAGACCCTTCATTGTCCTTCTCTCAGCACACTTCAGCACCTCAGTGTCTTACTTGTTGTGAGGGACCCAAAACTGAACATTACTGAAGGTGCAGACTCATCAGTGCCAAGCAGAGGGGGATGATCACTGATCTCATTCTGCTGGCCACTCTGTTTCTGATATAAGCCAGGATGTTATTGGCATATTAAAGAGGATTGACCCAGTACTGACCCCTTTCAGTGTGCTTCTGTTTACTGGCCCCCAACTAGACTATGCATTACTGATCAGCACCTTCTGGGCTCATCTTAGGTCTCCATGTTAGATTTTGTGTATACCAGGCTATCCACTCTGTTATAACCACTATTTATTCAAGGACAATTATGCAAAATCTTCACATTAATTTTGAACTTATGTCATGAAATGCATAATATAGATACAATTATAACCACAGACAATAACTTTCTGTTGCTAAAAGACTACATGATATTCATCCATTTTATTTTACTGATGTTTGGTTATAGTGAGAGCATGTACATTCTTTAGCTGTCATGAGATTTTATGTGAAGCCATGTATGGACAGTTATTGCTCATCTGTAAATTATTACCAAGGTGTATATATAAGAGAAAGAATTTGTGTATAATTTTTAAAGAAAGTTTGTTAGTTTTTTTCAGAACCATTCATCATCAGTACCATGCATCCACCAAAGCCAATGTGATTAAGTGCTTCTTTTGGAATTGAGCAGCATGATTCTTGTTTCACTTAAAGTTTGAGTCCCTGATAATTCTTGGGGAATTAATGCATTCACAGTCCAAATTTCCTTCTCTAACACAGCAGGAATGTTCATTTCTGATGCTTCTGCTTTATGTTAATAGACCATAGAATAAACAAAGAAGAAAACAAAAAATCATGATTCATATCACTCATTAACTAGATATGCTGACATACCACAGATTTAATTTACATCACTCTCACCAGGACAAAAAAGACCATGTTTTTTGTAAGAACCATTCTTATCTTTCCCTACCTGAGTACTATGTAGCCAGGGAACAAAGAAGGGGGAAAAAAAAAAAAAAAAGAGAGAAATTTTATAAATAATTCTACAAAAAATTGTGGTATGTAAAAATTGTTTACTAATATAGTTAGACACAATCATCAGAATAAATTACATGAATCGTGTGAAGGTACATGCAAATATCTTTCCAGCAATCAATCCAATAGATATGAATGTATGTATTTGTACAAGTATTTATTAATCACACAAAAATTATGGTAATTTGTTGATTTAAAAAACAACCTTAATTCATCACAAACTGATAGACATGAATTTTCCTTTATTCCCCCACTGAAATCCTGAGTGAACAATTCAGATAGATGGGTATTTCTTTGCCAGATATTCTCACCAAATCCATCATCTCACCAAATCCCTAGGACCTATATATGCACACATTTTAAATACCTAGTCATGCTGGTATGAAGTACAGGTGTGTTTTGACCAATATATTGACTTAAAACTTAGCTAATGTGACAAATTATCATAATGTTCTACTTTACTGTGCTGGTTTAGAATTAGACCGGCAGGAGAAATCAATCCAACTCAGAATGGGATTGCAAGTCAGAATAACAATTTAATAAAAGATCACAAAATGCATTGATACAGAAGGAAAAATTCATTTNGAGACTTTCACAATGGGTGATTTACTCTGTGAGGTGAACAATGGCATATTTTTTGGCATCCCTGATGGACCATTAGCAGACATGATCCCTCAGGTGGGTGTGAAGGCACTAGTGGCTCCCCAGAGGGGAGTTGTCACACCTGAGTCATAGGTGTGAAGACAGGAAAACTTCCTTATCCCACAAAAGTTCCTAAGCATCCAACTTGTAGCCTGAGGGATCAGCTGTGCCTTGGGCATCTGCTGCCAGTGGGCTACTGTGAGCAGTTCATAAGAAAAATAATGTAGAGGGTTTAGAATACACACCCACCCAGTGACAAACTGATCCTGGCAACAATAACCAGGACATTTACCCACAAACAAATTTTCTGACTAGACAGTGTACAGGAGCCGGAAAAAGCTAAATAGCGTGATCAACATTTTTCAGAATTTTCTGGGTTAGAAAGGACCCACAAGGATCATGAACTCAAACTCCAGTGAATGGCCCATGCAGAGATCAAACCCAAAACCTTGGCATTATCCTTACCATGCTCTAACCAACTGAGCTAATTTCAGGGTCATAATTAAGAACATTATGTGTCCGACATTTAATTTTCATTCTAAGACTTCTCATATTCACTTTATTGAACAGAAAGGTTCAGGTAGTCAAGAGGTTTAAGAATTTTTAAGCTCTCCATGTTGATTTTTTTAAATGTAGAATTAAATTTTAGCCTAGATACTCTCTTCCTTGATAGACAAGAAAAAAATGAAAAAAATATTTTCCTTAAATATGTTTTATTTTTTAATTTTTTATTTTTAATGTGGCTGTTAGCTGTTGGAAACATGGAGATACACATGCACAAAAGGGAAAATACTCAGTTACTTGCAGTGCATATAGTACACAGTTAAAAGGCTGTTCAGAGAAGAGTGAATTTTTTTTGGTCATTTTTCCCTCTTTATGATCTGTTTAGATAAAGAGTAAAGAGTTTAAAAACTGCTGGATTTTTAGTCGTCAAAAAAGTTGCATTGCAGTTAGGAATGTTCTGGGAGCCAGAGGGAAGGGTAGTAAAGCAGGCCAATGAAAGAAGATAGAGGTATTTTGAATAAAGTAAAACAAAACAAAAGAAACTAAAAGCTTTTTTTTTTTTTTTTCATGGTTGTAAATGTTCTATGCAGAGCCTCACAAGCAGGTTAAAAAGATCAAATATCTAAATGTGGCTAGTCTTTTCTGGTAATCTGTGAATATTTTCCTTATTCTCATAGGAAATTCTAGCATTTTTAACATGTTTGATATTTTTTGTATCTGATGAGAGATGAACAAATGTATCAATGGTTGCCCAACATTTGCAAATAGATAAATGCAGTGAGTGTTTTTCCAGAGCAGAACTGACCTGGAGGAAGGGAGAAAGAAGCAGTAAGGAGGATGAAATCTGTGTAATGAAGTTGCGGTGTTAATGTCAAAAAGTTAAAGGTAAAATGTAACAGTTTGTCACAATTATGTTTCATATTGGCAGGTGTTCTGAACTTTCTGTTTGATAACTAGACATATAAATTTCAGTTCTTAAAGCTTTGCAGCCAATTTAAGGGCTCATTTATTTCCCTGACAGCAAGATATATATGCTGCCTGGCATAGTGGATATCTGGGGCCAAATCCACCACTTTGTTGCCTGTGTGTCTTGTGGGAAGTAAATAGTAGCAATTTTTCAGCACAGGCATACCAGCACAAGGTATTTAGCAAATAAATGAGCATAAGATGACCTGTGGTGTCCTGAAATTACTAAAATTCATGAATAATAAAATGATCTATAGATTGTTAGCAGAGGGCTATAGCAAAGGCTAATTTGCAGTCACTGAAGCTTTACAGGATAATTTGTAATTTTTGAAAATTTAATGACTTCATCAGTTTTTACCTATTTTTTTACCAATATAATTGTCTGAAAGATACCATCAGCAGAGAACTGTCTAGATAAAATCATAATCAGCTATATCATCACATTATGAGTATTTAACTGACTTTATCTGTAGAACTTTTCTCTTTCACCCTTACAACATGGTAATGACGAAAAGTATTTCTTTGTCCTATGAACAATTATTTTCAGTTTTGTTAAATCTTATTAACATAAGAAACATTGAAGAAATAGTTCCACACTAGGATTTAATGGGGAGTAACACCTTTGAATAACAAATGCAACTATCAGGAGAATGTTCTGTTTGCCGTAATATCCTTTTCTTTCAGGAAATTTTTACACCATGGTCTAGAAAAGCAAAAGCAGAAAATGGGCACATTCTCTATGTAATTTCTACTTTCTCTAAATCGCTCATTTTTAATTAAGGAAGTTGGATTTTGAAATAATTTTTTTAAGGCCAGCTAATTAACATCATTCTGTCAGTGTAGAGAAATAGCGACATTTTGCAGCTACTTGAGAAGTACTTTAAGGGGATATTTACAGTGACAATATTAAAGGAGAAAGTGCAAATGAAATGTAGCAATATCTGGAAATTGCCATTTAAAGAAAAAATATTCAGCGGAGGAAAGAGAAAGATAAAATAAATGAAATGAGCAGTTAGTCTGCTTATTTTACAATTTTAATTGCTTTTTAACCTTTAGAATTCTTCTGAAGGAAAAAAAAAAATATTCATTTATAAAGTCTTCTTTGGTTTTATTTTTTAAAGTAGTTATTCTCTGACAATGCAGAACAAATTTCTCCTTTTAAAATGTTCCTGAATTATGATTGAAAATTTATGACTTAATAAGTACCACTCCATGAAATATTTATATTGCTCTTCAAGTTGTATTTTTTAAGAATTAAAAAAAAAAAAATAAATAAATAAAAAAGAGAGAGAAGAAAATCATTCATTTGTAGCAATAAGTTTCTCTAGACGATGGACTTTATGAATGAGACTTCACATAGGTAATCACAATGACCTTGTTCTTTGTGAAAGTTGTGCATAATGTTTATTGTAATCAGAGCATATGGACCACCTAATTAGTCCCAGAGCTTCAGAGTTGGTGCTTAAAACACAGTAAGTGGGAATTGTTCCTTAAAAAGGTCAGCACAAATGGAATGTCTGGGGCCTTTTTGGTTTTGGTTTTATTCACCTTCTCAGTCAGTAAGGAAATATATCCTTCTGAGGTTTCTCATGCAAAGTGTCTAGAAGGAGAATAAATTAATAAATAAATACTAGTAATCCTGATCATCCCATTTTTACTAGTCTGCTACTAAACCCATTTTCATTTTATCATGGTCATGCTTCCCCAGAAAATAAAGTTCACTAAACCCAAAGTAGTAGAATAAATGAAGCAGAATTTAACACTGCTTTTACCTTGTGGTACTTCTGACTTTTTGCTCTATAACCCTTTTTATTCTTTCATGCTATGAATAGGCTGAGTTCTATATCATCTTTTTAGTAGTAAAAGTATTAATAATTTCTAATATCAATGTAACTTTTTGATAGTTTAAAAACAGGGGTGAAAGCCCCAGAAAAGGTCAAATTCTTGCTGACAATGTAAGCCTGTCAAGGTGATATCAGATACATCACCCAATGTACCTGCAAACTGGAACATACCACTGACACACAGTGCTGCCTCCACCTGTTTGGCACCCAGGAGACTGAAACACAATAGACTTGTGAATCTCCAGAAATTATCTTTTCAAATCAAACTAAGCTATAATGTTGCTGTACTACTTTGATTGCATAAAGGGTTCTCTGTATTTGTAAGGCTACTGGATAACTATATTCACTCTACAATTGCATGGCTCTGTAGGTAGAGAAACAGAAAGTAATATCTGCTAGGATGAAGGAAAGTCTCTTGCATCACTGAGGCTGTAGAATAAAGACATTACATTTTTTTATTGTCTTAACACTGTGTGAAGCTCACCTGCTCATTTAGTCTCCTTATCATGGTCTAAAATGAAATAATGAGCGTAACTGTTGAAGGAAAGTGTAGCATAGACTTGACTAAGTGACACATCTGAGGTCTAAACCACTAAAGGAATTTAAAAATTAACTGAATTTAACTTGAGACCTGATCTAGGAGCAATTATTTTATTGGGTACCATGGACTGTGCCTCTGTCAGACTTTTTCCAAGGTTTACTCTATACAGATTGTCCTGCTTTCATTGCACTAAGCAGACTTCACACTAACACAGAACTTCTTTGCACTCAAGCACCACAGCTATCCAAAAAAGAAATACACTGTGCCTCCTCAATAACCTTTGGGTGGGGAGATATGTGAACCTTACCAAACAGATGCATTGGCCTATAAAATCTCTGTTCTGATAACTCTAATAGCCAGCATTTAAGCAAGTTAATTTAATGAGCTTAGTGCAGTAAGAGCAATTTCAGCTATTTTCATGTATTTAGGTGCTACATTTCTTTACTTCACCTTTTTATTAAATCTCATTAAAACCACAGAGATTCTGTTGCCTTTTTCCAAATAGCCACTCTTTACAGAACTACAGGAATTAAGTGAAATTAGTGTAATGTTCTGAGAGCTGCTTTGCACTGTCCTTGATCTTAACATTTTATCATTTATATATGTCTGGGTGGGACTGACAGACCCTGAATGACATTGTTGACATGCTTAAATCTATTATATTTATGCTGAGATTAATTTAAACATTCATCTTTTTACCTGCATTTTTTAAGCAGAAAATAGCTGTAAATGCAATGCTGTTTCTTGAATATCTGAATGCTAGTGACGTTTTTTACAGTCACTTAAGACTCTGAGAACAAAATGCTAAAGCTATAAATGCTAAGAACAGAGTCAAGAAGTCTGATTAAACTTTGCAAATGAAAATTGCTAGCATAACTAGAGACCCTGAGAAGATTATTCATTTTAACAAGATAAACTAAATTGTACAGATGAAATAAGTACTTTAAAATGACTGTATTTCATGCAAGCTTCCATATACAGTGTCTGCAAATGAAACAAAAACCTCTTATTCAATATGCTATGAATATCGCTGAATGACAAGTTTGACTGAAGAAGTATAAAAATTTATATAACAGAAAGATTGTATGGATGCAATAGTTAAATGATGCAACAAAAAGCTATGCAGAGAAATACCAAGATTATTAGCCTTTCATCTTCTTAGATGACAGACAAATATACAAATTAAAACAAAAGCAGACATAGATTTTAAAATCTTCAAGAATATTTTTTTTTTGCAATGAGTTGTTTTCTATTTTGATCCTCCGTCACACATATTACAAAAAGCAATAATCTTCTGAAACCGACCACACAAAAGACACTAAACTGTACTGGTAAGAAAGAAAATTATAGTCCAGCTGGTTCTAAGGGTCATACCTATACTGGTGATTCTGCCAGCACTTCTCATATACAGGATCTTAAAATGTATCTTTCCATCTCATGGTTTCAGTCTCAAACTGTGAAATCTAATAACAACATTGCTGGAAAACCAGGTTTGCATGAGCTGGAAGAAATAGTAGTGCCATAACAGCCATGCTTGGGGAAGTGAAAAAAAGATGGTTCTCATCTTCTTCTATTTGGTGAAATGGAAATAGCAATATAAATTGGGAAAACTCTTATAAGAAACACACAAAGTTATTTTCTTTTTCTTTTACCATATTTATTCAGACCTTACATTTATTACCTCTAAGTTTAATATATAACACAGTCATTTGTTTTCTGTTTTACTAATTATCTGTGTGTAGCTATACCACAGATATTGAAAGCACAAAAATAATACTGCAGAATAATGTTTAGTAAATTGACCAATATGACAGTCATGACAGTTGTTGGCCTAGGCTGGAAATCTTTCCAAGAACCAGGATAGATACTTAAGATGATTAGTCCAAGCTAAATTCTGTGTTACTTTGTGTAACATCCTACTACTATCACATTGTCATGACTCCAGAATGTAAGCAAGGTATACTTCAATAGTCACTGGATTTGAATGGCTAAAAGATTGTCCAGCAGATTACGTTCAAATATATAATATTTGAATATTACTTCTGCTAAATTTTTCAAGAATATGTGAGCAATTCCTTTGATTAAAAAAAAACTAAAAATCATCACAGTAGTTATTGTGCTTCAAGATTACAGGTTTGTATTTTGAGTCCCGCAGTACACCTTTTAAATTCATTCATGGACTGCAGTTCATTGTACTATTCAGTCTGTATAAGACCTTTGAATCAAACAGACCAAGAAATAAGGAGAAGTGACTAAAGAGAACAGCATACTTTTTAGTGCTAATGAGAGGCAGCCAGTTTGGCACCATGACATTGCAATAAGAACCATGGTGAGAATCACAGTCTATTTTTGCTCTGATGCTTTCTGAGTCCTCCTATGATCTCAGCCAAATTATTCAGGGCCTAATTCTGTCAACTTTAGTCACAGTGATTAATTCTTTACTCAGTGAGTAATCCAATATATATCAGAAAGTTGGGAAGGATGAAGACTTTTTCCCAAATATCAGTATGCTGAATCCACTCAAAAATTGTTCCCTTTCAGTATGAAATGTGTCTCACTGACTTCTCTCTAATCATCAAAAATTCCCCACGTAGAGAGTCACAGTGGCAGTCTAGAGAACCAGTTATGTTTGCTAGGTGTTTTAAAAATTTGCGAAATCTGCCCAATAGTGCTAATATGTGCCTTGGACTTCAGATATTTATAAATAATATTATTCTACACATTGCATGACTGCAGAATATACCTTATGTGCATGTCAGGTACATGCACATAGAGCACAGATATACACAGAGCTGGCGACACTGATTAATATAGATGAAAACATTTGTCACCCACACAGATGCAAACAGCACCAAAAACATCCTGTTCCCATCTCTCATTATATGTCTGCATGTGTGTGTATGTACAAATACATACACGTATCAATGGATGCCTTCAGCAGCTGAGCTCACCCAGTCTGCCCTTGGACCCCAGGCTCTCTAGCTGTTGGCATCTGGACATATGAGCCCCCACAGCTGCAGTCACACTAGGTGCTGGTACAGATCATTGCACACATGCACTCACACATGCACACACGCAAAGACACAGATATAAGCAGATATTGTAATCAACTTAGACTATATAATCCCTCCAGCAGCTCTCTGGGACTCCCCTGTACCCTCTGAAAGCCAGCTTCTGCTGTGGTCTCACCCCTAGAGACACACAGACTTGATTGGCTCTCAGGTCACTTCACCTACTCAACTGGCCCATATGGCATAACTTCATTAGCACCTGCCCTTGTCCAGTTGCTGTCACCATAAACACACAGGCCACTGGCCCCTGGTCTGACTCCAGTTGCTAGAACTCAGACCCCCTTCCACACCTGCACACTGAAGAGAGATCCTTTTATTGATAAAAGTGTCATAAGGGAACTTAATGAAAAGGTAAGACAGGTTGAGTTGATCAGGTACAGGGAATGCCTGAAATCTACACAGACCAATAAACTATTTACATACAAATGTCCCTCCTGCCCCTGCCCATTTACTCCTTTATTTTCTTATTCTTGTTCCTCGACAAATCACCTAGATGTATCCCTCTATCCTTTCCCTTGCCTTTGGTTCCTCGTCTAAACATTCCGTAATAAATCTTTTGTAATTCCAAATACTCTTCTCTTGCATCCCACAATGTGTTGCAAATTCCCTAACTGGTGACTCACATTTATTGTGTAAAATGATTTTACAGATTTTCTTTTGACTCATGGAATAGCTGCAACATCTGAATCAGGGGCCTGAGGTTGTCCTAGGACAGTCCTGGAAATGGGCTGGACAGAGTCTCCCTTCCTTTGTGTCTTTAACTTGGGATTCCACTGGACATTGTATTCCTGTCTGAGCTTGTATAGGTTGGTGCTGTGATGGGCTGATGAATCCCATAGTGGGTCTGGGTGTAGCCCAGCAATTCTCTCTCCTATCTCTGTTCCTCCAGACTCATCTCTGCCTGTGCAAATGAACTCTTTTACCAGACAAGTTGAAAATTGTTTCTTAAATGTGTTGTTCTTCTCTACATAATAGTAACATTTAGGAATCACAGACTGAAAAGACCATGGAAAAAAAGAACGCCGCCATAAAGGGCATAAGTGAGTGAGGGATGCAAACTCTAAATGTAACTGAGGAACCTTGAAAAGGGTAGTGCATAAGTTAGAGTAGCCTTGAACAATACAAACTTTAGTATTTAGCTTTTATATAGTCAATAACTTCAATTGACATTGACCTTGGGAGCAAAATGGGCCAATATTTTCACTTGGGTGAACTGTTATTGGAGAGTTTCTGTAGTGTCTTAGGCACAAACATGCATTCCATCAACATCAAGTACATGTTACCTTTTTCATCAATTTTCTTTTGTGTTAACATTGTTATTGTGATGGGGACAGGGAAAAAAAAACAACCCACATTTTCAGGGAGTTAACTTAATCTCTGATATAACACCATGGAAATCAACTACCTTTGCTGTTTTTTCTTTGTAGAAAGTTTAGACATTTACTATATCAGAAATAAAACAGATTATCACTATGAAAAACAAAATATTTTTATGGATTTTAAGATTAATTTTTTTTTAATTTTCTGGAGTCAATTTCCAGCTTCTAAGTGTAGTCTAAAATTTCTAGTTTAAATGTAACTAACGTACATATCAGCAGAACTGCCAATGAGAAGGAACACTGATAGAATGTCATAACATAAATGACTTTTACTATGTTATAATTCAAAACAAGAGCAGCATTGGTGGTTCAGTGTTAGAATTCTCGTCTGCCACACGGGAGGCCCAGGTTCGATTCCCAGCCAATGCAACACTCATCTTGGGCAGGATGGGCTCATCAGCTGCCCGGCAACCATCCTAGGAGAAGGGCAACTCTAACTCCAAACCCGGGCAGATGGAGCTCGCTTAGCCCTGTAAGGCCATCCATCTAAGAGAAGGATACTCTAACCAAACCTGCATCCTGAGGACCTTGCTGTCACCGTCCAAGCTTGCTAGGCCCTGGCAGACAAACCTCAGGAGTAAAGGGTGGGGCCAGTTCTGCGCACGCTGTGCCTCACCTAAAAAAACTCCACTGTGCAGGCTTGAGGGATTCACCCACTTTGCGTTGGTAAAAACCCTCCCAAATCTTCATTCTCAAAGTCTAGCCATGATGATGATGAATTGAAAACAAGGGGCTGACAGAAGTGTTACTGACCATCTGAGCAACAGTGTATGTCAGTTGGTAAGATATTAGAGAGACCAATCAAACCAGCAAAATAGTGGCTATGTAGATTACTTCAGCAACTGGGCTTGCTCAATCTACTCTTCCAGGAAGGACAGAAGTTTGTTTCAAGTCCAGTGTTAGAACCTATTTATAGAATACATTGAAATTGCAACCAGACCTTTTGATTACTCTGAAGACCTAAGTTTTTAAGTTTCTATTTGATTTCAGGGAAAACTGCTTATGCCCAGAGAAATTAGTTTTCTTTCACCGCTGGTTCAGCTACACACACAAAAAAACCCCAAACCAAAACAAAACCCAAACAAACAAAAAAAAAAACTGAGAAGAAATATTGTCTGTTTCTTTTCTTCTGAAATTTTTAAATTTTTGCCCACCACACTCCTTAAAGCTGGGAGAAAGAAAAAGGAAAATAGTGCTGCTAAATTTCCTGGAATTAAGGAAAAAATTGATGGTGCTGAAGGGAAGGAAGAAAGAAATGACATGTCTAACTGGAGCAGTTGTCCATGTTTAACTCCTATTTGGTTCACTAACTCCATTCTGTCTTGGGAACATCCTGCTTCTGTTTACATGCAAAAGTAAGTTGACCCAGCTCAGAAAAACACCACTGAAAGAAAAAGTAAAGACAGGTTAAGGTACTATCAAATGTTTGCATATCTTGATTTGAAGAGGAAAACAGAAAAGTAAAATGGAAAAAAAGAAACCATAGGAAATTGGTTTTTATTCTCTTAAAGAATTCTATAAGTATTCATTAGATACTATTAAATCTAATAGGGAGAAAGTCAGTGCATGTAAAATAATAGTAAGCAAATTTGTAAAGATTGCATTAATATTCCAATTTACTTTTTATATTTTGGAGGTGTCAGTAAGTATCAGGAAAAGACCTTTCCATCGTGTGCAGCCTTATACATTGAAACTGCCTTCCCATACAACTGCAAAATGGAATGGTATTTGTTATCTTGATCAGAATGAGCTTTTTACTCATGAGAGTGTAGTCAGTATAGACTCTTTTTCTGATTTTAAGACTGATAAGTGACCATTTATTTTCTGCAACAGCTTTGATATATCTACAAAAGTAATCATATGCCTATCTCCGAGAAAACTCTATTATATGTTTTACCTTAGTAAAGCTAACTCAGAGACAACCAGAAATAGAAACACTAACACACTTAAGGCTCTTATGATGAATATAGTCATTGTAATTTGAAACCATATTCAGACAGTTTTTAACACACTGGATTTTGGATAACAAGAACATGGGGTGAGAAGATAAAAATCATGCAATTCATACATAACTGTGGAGGATAAATAAATGTGGGACAGCTAGAAGACTAGCTATTTGGAAATTAAAAGCATGTGAAATTAAAAATTAAATAGTATCTCTGACTTAAAACCAGCATTTTTACAGTACACTAGTGTGCCGCTCTCTTCCATGGAGGTATTACTTTATTTTTTACCAATATTATTTTTCCAGGCAAGGATTCTGATTACCTCTTCTGCAAACGTTTCACATTTTAACTTTTTTTTTTTTTTTTTTATTATGTCTCTTGTTGTTGTTTTATGTCCATAAATTATCTACAAATGACCAGATCAGTTTGATATTTCTCAGTGACTTAACTGTCCCAAAGCCACATACAAGAGGCATTGTTGCCCTGGTGTCCTTTTCCCGCAGTCACAGTATCTCAAGCCTGCTAAAGTTCCATGGTGTGTGGCTTTGCTATGATGATACATATTGCTCTAGCACCTTTTTCAGAAACACTAAAGACAAAAGCAGGAAAAGAAGGATAGTCATTCTGTAATTTACTTGGTATTAGGAAATTAGAATATTTTGACAAACATCCATTCCACAACCAAAGATAATTTTATTAACCCTCTCTTCTAAACACACTTGTCTCCCAATCCTTTTATTTGGAGTAAAGCTTCTCCAAGATCGTTCTTCTTTTCATCTGCCATCTCTTTGAGAATCCTCTCTATTCTCTTTTCCTGTCCTTGGTTGACATTCTTTTTGTTTTATTCTTGCTGTCCGTTTATTTCTCTCAATTTACTACTCAAAGCGTATCTCTGGGAGAAAAAAAAAATAAAATAAAAAGAAAGCAATCATTGAGTCATTGTTGACATTGCCATCACATGAGAGAGAATTGGGCAAAAAAGAGATATTACTTTCCCTCCACATTGCCTACTGCTTTTCTTCATATTATTAGGATTTAATACATTCCATGAACATATACTCAATCAATAATAGAACAGTGGTATTGCCTTTTCTTTTCTTTTCTTTTCTTTTCTTTTCTTTTCTTTTCTTTTCTTTTCTTTTCTTTTCTTTTCTTTTCTTTTCTTTTCTTTTCTTTTCTTTTCTTTTCTTTTCTTTTCTTCTCTTTTCTTCTCTTTTCTTTTCTTCTCTTTCCTTTTGTTTTTCAGAAAATAAGAACCAAAAAATATAACAAAAGATCTCAGCATGAGTCTGACAGTATTCAGGTTAAGTCTTCACTTTCAGGTTTGAGAAGGGTTCCCAGAAGGTGGCAATTCTTTTTTTTTTCTTAGGTTATGTTCCAAGGCTAAGAGATTATGGTTATGTACACTGCTTCCCTCCATCCTTCCCATCCTTGTAAAATCTGTCAGGAGTTGTTAGCAATCAGTGATTTTCACTTCCAGGTTTCTCTCTCCCTATACAGCTGAGACATAGCAAAATCTCCTCAAGCAGGGAGATGGTCTCCATCAATGAATTATCAGCAAGGACTCCCAGCCCTTCCAAATGTTGGACCCATCTCGAGCTAGAAGTTCCAGATGGTTGCAGAACTAGGATCACTCCCAGCTACCTGCATTTTAACAATAATAAAGCATTCGGTCTTAATTTTTCAGTCATTAGCATAGGAAAAATTCTGTAGACATCTTAAAAAATTATCTGTTTACATGTATCTGTTACCATATGATATTAATCCCTCCTTAAACTATCCTTTTCATATCTGTGCTTTAGGAAACTGATTGAAATGTTGTGCTGGGATATAGCTAGCAAGCGATTTTCAAAGATGTCTATGTGATTTGTGAGTGCAAAAATACTAGTGAAAATTATTTATTTTAATGTGAGGTAGAAGCCACAAAAGGCTTCTGCTCCTAAAATGCACAGTTGTTTTGAAAACTTCTGTTAAGGACAAACATTAAAAGAAGGGAAGGAGGGTTTAAGGTCTTGTTAAAACAAACTCTGGCAAAATTAAAAATCTACTCTTAAAGACAGAGATGAAAAAAAGAAGAAAGATATTTCAGCTGTTAATAACTAATTCCACTGCACTACAGCATCAGTCCAACCATTGATTCTTCAGATAAAAAGCATCTTGTTGGCATCAATCTGTATATGCACAGAGCTCTGCAGAATTTGGATACAGTGCCTAACTCAGGCTGCAGTGTGCTGCCTACATCACTTACAAGAAGTGATGGTATGCTGTGAAGTGCTGTATCTACAAACTGCAAAGAGTTAAACTGGCAAGCAAGCTTTCGTTACTAATACTCAGCTTAGAATAGACATGCATTTATAGGACTGTGAACCTATTCCTCATCATAAGAATTTCAATTTTCTGTAGGTTTCTTGATAAAAGAAAACAAATAAAAAAATCTACTCTATGGAATTAATTTTTATTAATTTTCTATATTGATATGGCAAACTCCAAATAATTTAGACTTTGGAACTGCTAGAATGAAATGCATACTTTTAATATGTGATTTATTATACTCTGAAATAGATGTCCAAGTCAGCTATTCCCAGGTGATGTTTACTTCTCTTTAGCTGTTGCAATGGAGCGTGTAACAGATCCTAAAGCTGAGTATAAGAGATCTATCTGTCTAATTCCACTCTTGGACAATACAGAAAGGCAAATCACCACAAACAGCCAGCATTTGTTAACATATATATACACAATTATTTTTATTTCTGAAGTATCTTATTCTGGTTAAACTGCCACAGTCTTAGGTGACTGAGACAGTGCTTCCTGAATTAATTCTATACTATAGCAAGAAAATCCAAATTAATTGTTTGTTTTCTATTATTCAGGAAAAAAATTGATAGTTTCTCTACTGATCAATTATCTCAACGGAAATAGGTTACTTAGGTAGAATACTGCAACACTACTTATTTTTGAATTAAATATCGTTTGTGCACTATATAATTTATTTCTCATAAATGTTCTGTAGTTCCTCATTGTGATCAACATATGAGGAAAACACTCTCATTATAGTCTGAAATCGAAGTTGCTGTAGTGAATATTAAAATCTAGAAGCTTATTCAGAGGCATAGATGAACGAAGGATGGAAAACAGTGCAAGAGAGGTTTAAAAAAAACTCTGTTAAAAAAAATCACTGTAGTGAGTGAAACATGCTCCAGACCATAGGAGTAGTGGAGGTCTGGTGGCTGTGCAGCCCTGGATACAATTTTTGCAGATTTTGCTGGGGCATCAGATATGATATGCTAGTATTTTACTAAGACAAGATACATCTAAATAGCAAAACTCCCAATGCACAGATGGTATTAAAAATGCATTAATGCATTTTAAGTAATACATTGGTACTAGAACAAAAGTAGTACAAAGAAAATCTATGAGAAAGGTTTTATTGCTTTCTTTTCTTAGTGCTTTTATTTTCCGGGAAACATATGTTCTGAGCTAATTATAAAAAAGACAAAGTTTCAAAACTCTTATGAAATATGCTGAATATTCTGAAAATAAATAAAGAAGAGCTGATAATGCTTATAGGTAAAAACACTATATATGCTTTTGCCAAGGGAGAGTATTCAAATGGGAAATCTCACATTTTTGCTCCATTTTCAATAATCTGTTTATTTTATATTTTATTTTCCAACTGTTTCTTCATGCATTGTTTTGCACAGAAAGCTTTGGGACTGAAGTTTAGGAGTTTTGCTGCTGTATGCTATGCATTTTGTGTATTACAGTCATTACGATTCCATACTAATAACATATCTATAAAAATTCTATTACTTCTAAAATAAATAAAGCATGTTGATAATAGTAGTATATTTCATCAAACATATTTAATATGGTTAGAACAATAACTGCATTAAAACAAAAGTAAACCTGATAGTACAAATGCCATATACAAAAGTATAATTTTAAATGCAGTCATATGCAACTGCTTACAATTAAAGCCACTCTTACAAGTAAGAGGTTGTAAAATTAGCATGCTTTAGTGCAAGAATGAGGTTTGTCTGAGGATGCTGAAAGAGAGGGAGAGATATGGCACGTATGGGATAAGGTGTAATATAAAATGGCCATTTGTCTTATTGCCTTGTAGCAACCCTTTAGAAATGGTTAACCACAGAAGATAGTAGTAAATAATTGTCTCTGCATCAACAGACCTTTCAGATCTTGCCCATGGTTGTTCCTTTTCACAAAGCATGCCCCTCTCTTGGTCCCTAGACAGCCAGAAACAGCCTGGAGTAACATAGGTGCAGATTGTTTTCACACTGGAGTCCATTTCTCACATCTGGGTGATACAGTTGCAAGGAAACTAAGAGAGGAAGAAGGGACTGATCAGGCCTTCAGCACCTGTTATCTGCCTCAGTGGCATTGTTAGGGGCCATATCTGAGCACAATGAGGTAATAGCAATTCCAAAGCTCTTCCATTCACACTGGCATTGCACTGGTCATATGCTATTAAGCTCATCAGCATTTGTTATCTATTAGTGGATGGGGTGTACATGAAAATTGGTAAGAATATATTCTTGTCCTTATTCAGCTCAGCTTTAACCATGCAGTTTCTCAGCTCAAAATGAGAAAAAAAAAATCCTAGAATTTAGTGTCTGAGCCTTTTGGCATTGCCTCCTGTACAAACATTGTTCCAGGACAAAGGGATTCTGAAAATTTCATCTATTATGCACTGGGTATCTGCTTCTTGAATACCTGTAGAAATTTTATAACCTCATGTCAGATCTGCTATTGGAATAATCAATAATTCCTATTCAGAAAGATCTGTTTGTCCTCAGTAGATGGAGTATATTAGCTTTAAGGTCACCAGTTCTCTCCCACCCAGTTCTGTAGTAGATGCTCTGTATTCTGATTTTGGAAGTGGACTAGAAATAGAAAAATTAAAATAATTCATCCGCGATATGATTATATTCTTTACCACAAAAATAGATTAGAGTTTAGATTTTTTAGATTTTTTTTTCTCATGTAGTAAATTATTGGATCTGCATTGTTCAGCTCTCAGAGGCCAATAGACAAGTTCTGGGGTGTTTCAGACATTTTCAGCACCAAACAGGCTCATCGGCATATTTCTTGAATATCCACAGCCCCGGGCCCCACAAAATACCAAATCTACAAGCCATTGTTACACTTCAAGTACAGAGTAGTCTTCATGGAGCCATTAGTCTCTAATTAAGAGTAAGTAATAAATGATGCAGAACTAGGAAATTCTCATTCATACTAATCCCATAAAAATTATCAGGATGTCATAAAAACATTTTCTAAGTCTGAAGAAAAAAAGATGTGGTGATACAGAAGAAAAACATGATTTTCATGAAGAACTTTTGTCTGGTTCTAATTCAAAGAAAAGAAAGAATAAATGCATGTTAGATAACACGATGAGAGGAACAAAGAAATACCTCAGAGAGAAAAGAAGCAACAGAAAGAAAATAGGTCATTTATTAAATGAAGGTGCTGAAACTAGTGCTGAATGAAATATAGTCTGGATGCAGATTCTTCTTGAATAATCTGTCTTCAGTAGGAAAGCTAAAAGTTGGTATGATTAGGAATACTGTGAATTTTTAATACAGTGAAGATTGGAGATATGAGCCTGGGAAGCACTTGGGAAAGATTAGCATACAAGCATCAATCTGAAAAGAATCATGGAAAAGACTTCTCAAGGCACGCACTATCTACAGTTCCCATTTAAATTCCTGGACATTTAACAGACCGTGACCCTATCAAAGCAGTTATAATGAAGTATCTCGGTGTTTGTGCCACAATGAGATCAACTGCCTCAGATCACTGAACTCCTTTGAAAAAATTAATACTTCATGTGCTTGAAAAAATTTGACACAACTATCTTTGAAAACCTGGCTTTTGGAGGATAATTTGAAGTTTATAAATTGTTAATTAATACTGTTGTCAAATAAAGCTAGGAAATGAAGAGACAACAAAAAAGTAATTAAAATTTAAGGTAGCATTTGTTTAAATGCATGATTCTCTCTCTTATGTGACCAGAAAGTTTTGAAAAACAAATATTCTTTTATAAAAGGGATATCCAAAATTATGCTGACAGTTACCTTAATGTTCTTGAACGCCACTGACAACTTTGGAGCAGAAGTCAAGAATTGCAGAGGGCATTGTAAATTTCTATAAGCAGATTGAAAAAGCCTTAATAACGCTTGTTAACTCTAATATTATAGAACCAATGATAACATTGCATGTCCAGGTCTGTTCAATTCATGTGTACTGGAGCATAGTTTCTGAACTGCACCAGTTCTATCACCATTTGATCTTTCATTCATTCTCTTAATGCTGCATTCAGTCCTTAAGTATATATAACCACCATGCACATATGCATAAATATACATATACACATACATAAACACTTTCAGTGCATCTTTTATCTACTGACTTCACAAGTAAGTTTGCAACTTGAGAAGGGGTAACAGAATGGATCCCTGAGATATTGTGTTTGATGTTGGCTTTCAAACATTTGCAGTTATGAGTCTTAATGTCTCTCCAAAATGGCTGAAGGACTGTAACAAAATGAATCTGTTGTCCAGGAAAAAAATGCAGGGGTTTTATTAACACAAACATGCACAGCTCTATCATGGCAGCACCATTTCCATTCTCTGTTGTTATCAAGGCACATCAAAACACAGATAGAGTAAATGCATAACTGCCTGAGTCCATTCATCTAGATACAGTCTGGTACCTCTGGAGGGCTTGTATCTACAGACCTGAGACAAACTGCTATATCCTCACCTATTGGGAACAATGAGGGAGTAAACGGAACTTCCACACAAAAGAGAAGAAAATCAGGCTTATTTTATTAATTTACAAATATCTCTCTATTAGGGAAAATGAAGGAAAATTGGAAATAATTCATGGAATAACTGAAAACATTTTCAGAAGGCTAGATGAATTGATTACTGAAAGGAGATTAAATAACCTCAGTAATAATAAATCAATTGGTCCATTAAACAAAACAAACAAACAAACAAAAAGAGAGTATAATTACAATATTTAGATGTTTTTATACCACTAACACAGAAAAATTAAGAATAATACTCCACAGTAAAAGAGAGTGTGTCTTAAAAAAACAGAGTAGATTTAAGGAAAAAAAATAGAACCATTTCAAGGAAATCTGTTGAAATAAGGTCTATTAACTGGTGGAATGCTTTTTAATGATAGAATTCCCACTGTTGGTTAATAAAAGTCAGACAAAAAAAAACCAAAAAAACCCCCAACAAACTATAATAAACTGATCTTCCACTGCAATCAATCATATTTCTGGTTTAGTACCGAGCAGATGGACTGGGTGACTGTAAGAAATTTAACATACATTTGGTCATTTGGTTATACAATTATTTAATACTGTATGTTTTGAAGTCTTTTCTGATATATTTCTAAAGTTTTGGGTTTTTTGCTATGAAATAAGCCCAGGTTACGAAACATTTTGAACAATACTCCAAGACACTGAAGGATCTGCTGCTAGTTCATACCTATAGAAAAATTAGGGTCTTAGGTATCAGAACCTATTTTCTCTCATTTAGAAAATAAAAAACAGAAAGAAAAGGGGATGAATATCTTTATTATTGCAACTTTTTATCACTATCTTATACGTTTTACATCACTTTGGTTTCTATAATTTTTATTAACCTTCTTGTAACGATTATTACTGGCTAACTGGTGCTTTAAAACATATACCTGCTCCTACCACTAGATGGAACTGAAAAACCTTGTAATTTCTCTTTTTTCCTGTTACACGGATACATACCTATTTCTTCATAATAAAAGCTTGGAAATAGTCCAGAACTAGAACTTGCAGAGTTAGGGAAGGGTTACTGAAGCACACTAGTTGCTACTTGGTGTAGTACTACCTCTGTTGCAAGCAACTCTAACTGCCAAATAAGAAAGGTATTTAAAACATGTTTTACCTTCATAGTGATGAAATCAAAACCAAACCAAACCAAATTAACAACAACAACAAAACCCCCCAAATCACCAAATCACAAGCAAAACATAAAAAACAAAAACAAAACAAACAAACCCAAAACAAAAGGAAAAAACAAAACAAAACAAAAAAACCCCAAACCACAAACATACCAACCAACCAAAAAACAAACACAAAAATAAAAATAACACCCCCACACCCCTCAAAGAGAAAGCCCCTAACCATTGTAGATTTCCAAACTGTGATAACTCAAACTAAAAACCAGTATTGACAGATTCATCAGGACATATTTTTGAGGCAAACCAAGCAGAAGTTATTCACTTTTCAATATATTTGACATTTAACTATAGAAATACTTGTTAAAAGAAGTAATTTGGGTTTTTTTTTATTATATATTTATTTTATTCTCTGTGTGAGGTGTTGGGGGAGGTTTTCCATATCTTACAGAAAAAAGCAGGAGCTGGAAGTCACTATGCTGCTAGAATGTTATGATCTTGTTGCAATTACTGCAGCTTGGTGGGATGAATCCCATAGTTTGAGTGTGGATATTGATGGTTATAGACTGTTCAGAAAAAAAGAGGAAAGGAAGGAGACAGAGAACTTACCTTCTGCATCATAATGGGGATCAAGTGGGAAGAGCTGTCTCTGAAGAACAGCCATGAATAGCTAGAGAGACTGTGGATAAAAATTAGAGACTGGGGCAACACATGGAACTTTGTGTTGGGTCTACTACAGGCTGCCTGACCAAGAGGAGTCTGTTAATGAAGCTTTGCTGCTCCAGCTACAGGAGGGATCACACTTGTAGGCTTTTTAGCTTCTAGGGGACTTCAGGCACTCCAACATCTGCTACAAAAGTAGCATGGTGAGCTGTAGACAACCCAGGAGAGTCCTGAAATGCATGGTGGCCAACTTCTTTAGCCAGGTGATAGACAGCCCTAACAGATGGAATGAGATATTACATTTGATGTCACCAACATGAGCAAACTAATAAGAGATGCTAAGACTGGAGGCAGCCTAGGCTGCAGCAAACATGTACTGGTGGGGTTTGCAGTCTTGAAGAATCTAGGTCAGATAAGGAGTAAAGTCAGGGTCTTGAACTGAAGGCACACTTCCAGATCTTCAGAGAGATTGTCAGTGGGAATCCCTGGGAGACTGCCTTCAGGGACAAGGGAGAAGAACAGAGCTGGCAGATCTTAAAAGACGTCTTCCATGGAGTGCAAAGAGCTAGCAATTCCTAGGAGTGAGGAATCAGGCAGGGACAGCAAGAGATTGGCGTGGCTGAATAAGGAACTGTTGGTCAACCTAATAGGCAAGAAGCAAATGTACAGGCAATGGAAACTAGGAGAGGTAACCTGGAAAGAGAGAAGGACAATCGTATTGGGAGGAGGTGAGGAAGGACAAGGCCAAACTGGAACTGAACCTGGCAAATGATACAAAGAATAACAGAAATAGCTTCTACAGGTACATTAATGTTTTTTGTCCTGTGGTGCATTATTATATATGCATATTTTGTAAAAGGTAAATTTGCAACAAACAAACAAACAAACAAATAAATAGATAAATAAATACGAAGGTTTTTACCCATTATTCTACAATTTCCAGAAACTTGAGAGTTGATGATTTTCAGTTTAATACCTAGAAGCTCAGTCTTATGAAGATCAAGTACACATAAGCTGGGAGAGGTTTCTTTCTGTTGGTTTTTTGTTTTTGGTTTTGGTTTTGGTTTTTTTTAATCTGGTTTGGTTTGGTTTTGGGTTTTTAATAAGGTTGTACTAAAACTTTAATAATTAGTGTACTAAACACCAAATGATCAATATGCAAGCATCACAGACTATAAATGAATGTTTTTAGTTTCAGGTATATATATATAAGAAGAAAACACAAAGAATGACAGTTAATTACATATAATTGAGCTTCTTGATATTACTCATTTATTTCACAGAAAACAGTTAACAGTTGTGGTGGTTTTTTTTCTTTCTCTTTAGTTCTATTGCTACCATATTTTCTTATTCAATTCCTTGACCTTTTCCTTGTTCTTTTTTTGGAAGTCCTCTTAATTCTCTCTGAAATTGTCTCCTTTCTATAGCCTCCCCCTAGATCTCCTGTCTCCTAGAAATGTATCATATCCCTCATGTTGTCAACATTTATAGAGAAGGGCAAAACACTGCAATAATTACTATTACAAACAGGAAACTGTGACATATAATCAACTCCTACCTAGAAAGTAATAGCATTTTTTTGACAAATGAGCATCAACCTCATTTATATCTTCTCAGTAAACTAGGTTGGATGCTAAAATTGGGTAAAATACTGTATACTAAGGAGTTCTGAGGAGGAGGGATAATATTTAAAGGGGAGGTAATAGTTTGTGTTTTTTCCTAAAACCATTCCAGTAAGGTTTCTTTGACTGTATATGTTTAAGCTATTAACTGCACAGAGCAGCTACCAGTTTCATTTTTTATAAAGCAGCCTGCATGCTGCCAGCCTTCTGTAGCACCAGATGACAGTCTGCTAAAGCCTGTAAAAGAGCTGAAGACACTTTGCATGCTCTGTGAAATCCTTAAAAAGATTAGGAAGAGAAAGCAACTTGTGGTTTCATAAAGGAGCCAAAAGAATTAAAAAAAATATGTACGAGAAGGTACGGTCTCTTTATTTAGTTCATAAATGACCCACAGAGCTGAGAAGGTGCAAGAGAGATCATGTATGAGTTACATGGCCTTCCTTCCTTTTCCTTTAAGAAGAGCTTCTGATAGAAAATAGCAATGCAAAATAAGAACCCATGCCAAAAGTGAATATGTGAATTGCTCTATAATTTTATTGATGGGTTAAGTTGCCACAGAACTACTCTCTTTTGCTGCCAAAATGGGTGCTGCTCTTAAGGAGTGTCTCAATTAAGAGTTGCAGTGATTTTGTGTAGTACTTCATATTTCAGTACCTTAAGATACATAGTCTTTTAGTACCTTAAAATACATCCATATCATGTCTCAGAGATTCTTGACTTTGCTTTATATGATTTCATCTTGTCACGTCATATTATATAATAGTAACATGTTATTATTACTGTCAAACTTCTCAGGAAAGTAGACATACACCAGTATTGAATTGTACAATTTACTTATACTATTGTACTAGTATGTAAGGTATTTCAAACATTATGTGCATACCTGCTGTAAATCAGGAATCTTGACAGACTTAAGTGAGGCTAATGCATTTTTCCAGCAGAGGTTAGGACAAAAACAAAGTACATTCCGTTTCTTGCCAAGACTTCTATTGAAATTGTAATGTTTTAAGAATATTTCCCAAGTGAAAAGCTTAAAAGTTGCATGTGATACACATTTTCAACATTGTTTCTTTAACAATGTTGCAGTTCATGCTTTGAGCACAAACAGATGAGAATGGTGAAGTATATTCCCAGTTATGAATGCACATTCTTATTGCTTTTTACTTATTTATCAGTGTTGTTTCAGTAGCTTAGGTTTTGAAGTAGACTTTTCTTACAAGCTGACTAAAAAATATTCTAAGCCCTACCTCAGAAATGCCAAACATGTCATATTTCCTATCCCATTTTTTTAGTTCTTCATTCCAGCTTTTATTTTATGGTGGCTGTCATTTTAGTAGTTGAAGCAGTACTTGAAAAAAATACTTAAAGACCATTTTTGTCAAGCAAAACCCCTATGCCTAAATTCCAATAAGTTAGTAAATGAGTTTATGAGTTTACATTAGTAAACGTTTCATTTGAAGATTAACGGACTGATATGTTGTCATAAACAGTTTTATTTAAGTACTGCAATTTTGACCGATGCAACCAGTTTAGAGATGATACACTAGAACGAAAGAATGATCAGCTCCTTAATTTTTTGTTAGATGCTGTCTGGATTCACAAGAGCTCTTAAAGTAATTAAAGATCAACAGAAAGCTCTGCTCTGATTGCTCTCTGCAAGTCTTGATTTGTTCTTTGCACTCACAATGCAAAAATTGTGATGGAAGTTCTGACTCTGTGAAAGGCACCCACAGCTAAGAATAATACAAAAGCTGGAAGTCAGCATTTTGTTTACACTCTGATTCACTTGAGTAACTCCAAATTCATCTGCTGATTATTTTTTTTTTAATATTGTCAGTTTTCAGACCCTCTTTTCTGAAACATGTCTCTTATTCCCACAGAGTTTAAATCTGAATTTTTTGCTTTCAAAGTCAATGGAAATTCCAGATTTGACATTGATTAAGGCACAAGAGAGTATTTTGAAATTCATTTAAATTATTATAAAGAAACACACAGTTCTTCTATAGATAAAGAAAGAACAACTTATAAAACCAAATAAATAATTAAACAGTTTTGACTCTCCAATATCCATACAGTGTCTGCTTTGATGGAAACCATAGTTGCCCATGATCTCTTATGCTTACGATCTCTTCTGTAATAACTAGCCTAACCGCTCTAAATGGAGCTTAAATCCTTGTACACAGAAACCAAAGATTAAAGAAAAAATCTCACCAAATGCAACATCAGTTACAAAGGAAAATGTATCTCCCCCCATATATTAATGAACTCAAATATGTAATTGATTGATCAGCATGAGGGAAAATATACAAAGATAAACAAGACATACCAATGATGTTATTTACTGAGATATGAAGTCATAATCTAACTTCTGGAACAGAATCATTGTGGCCTTTTTTATGTCCTGTTCTACCAAAGTCCACCAGTCTTCTGGGCTGCTGTAGGAGTGCTGTTAGCAAGTGAAGGAAAGTGATCTTTCACCTGTGCTCAGCACAGGAACTGGAACTCCCCAACCCCAGTTCTGGCTGCTTAAGTTCAAGACAAACATGGACAAGCCGGAGTTAGTTCTGAGTAGGGCAGCAGAGATAATTCAGATACTGAAGCTTCTGACATAAAGGTACTCAGAGATCTGTGACTCACTGCTGGAGAATCAGCTACAGGAGTTCATCCCAGTGAAGACAACTGACTCAGCAGGATCTTGTATATTTGGATAAATATCTCATAGGATGAAATAAAGAAGACAAAACTCTTCTCTGAGGTACCTACTGATAGGATACATGGCAGTAGGCACAAACTAAAACACTCAAAATTTTGACGAAACTCAAGAAAACATAGAGGTTTTTTCTTTTTGTTTTGTTTTGTTTTTTTTTGTTTTTGGTTTTGCATTTTTTTTCCTTTACTGTGCGAGTGTTCAAACACTTTCACAGGTTGTACAGAGAGGCTGTGGAATCTTCAACCTTTGAGATGTTCCAAATCTGACCAGATATTTCCTTCAAAAACCTGTTCTAGCTGACCCTGCTTTGTACAGGAGCAGGTTGGACTAGACAGACTCCAGAGGTCCCAAAGATTCTGTGATTATTTGAATTTAATATCAGGTATATCCTTTAATATCCTTTGAATTTAAAATCAGGTATAGATAATATGTATTTATGCTTTATTTTAAACCTCGATCACTAAAGTAGGACCCTGTTATATTCAAGAGCTAAAAGACACTGAGAAACTGTCCTTTCTATATTTAAAACTAACAAGAATTTATTAGGCTGTTAACATTTTTGACTTAGCTTAATTACAGCAATTAAGAGATTACCTGCAATGAAGCACTTATCTGCAGCAGTTCTAGCCTAGAGGTGAGAATCAAAGGGAGAGGAAAAAGGAAATAATTCATTTATTCTCAGTTCAAGTTGACATCAGACTTTAGGGTGTACTTGTCACCTTTCCAGTCTTCAAATTTGTAAGTGACTGAGTTCGTTGGAAGAGAAAAATGCAATTAAAGGTCTCATGGAACTTTCAGTCTATTTATGACTTTGCTAATGATGCTGAGAGGAACCTAATCCATACCTTTCCTTCATCAGTCCTTGAATTTTGTTGTGTAGGTACCAAATGTGCTACCACATTTGGACACCCTAAAAAGATGGAAGTTCTAACAAGTGGAGAGGGTGATGGTATAATCTCTGATTCTCTGATATATGTTCATTTGCAAACTTACCATAGTCATCCTATTGACTATTTTCACCAACCTATGCTGTTGAAGCATAGGTTACGTGCTTGACAAAATGGTCTTTAAATACTTCTTGCAAGCACTGCTTCAACTAATGAAATGACAGCCACTAAGTAAAAGCTGGAATAAAGAAAAGACAAACAAAAAAAGTGATGGAAAATATAACATGAATGTTTAGCATTTCTGAGGTAGGACTTACAATATTTCCTAGTCAGCTTGTAATGATAATCTGTTCAACATCTAAACTACTGAAATAACATGAATAAGTAAAGAACAATATCAATACATACTCAGAACTGGGAATTTGCTTCATTTTTGCATTCCTGTCCATATATTTGAACCCATATATGGATGTGATTTTTTTCTTTGTTTAAAGACTTATGTCTTTAATGACTTCTGCATAACAATAAATAACCAATTCTTTCATTACAACTAAAGTTCAAGGTTAACCCACATCAAAATTCTGCTCTAATTTGTCACAAATTGCTCTTTTGCTTTTAGCACAAATGCAGTTTTTTGAACAATTGCTCTCATTTGCATTATCTCTTGTAATCTCTGTTTTAACTGGTTCTAAATATCTTAGTGGAATTAAAACATTTTAAATCAGGTATGATGTCCTGACCTGAAGGGGAAGGAAGCGCCAAGGATTCATAGATGCTCATGGTCAAAAGGAAAAACAAAAGTCAGAGGGTCCACCAAAGTTAAAAAATTTTATTTGTAAATTATACACTTGGCATGGAAATTGATGTAAGTCCCTTATCTCTTCATATAAGCACAGGACAGTGTGTTTTGGATAAAGGGATAATGTGAAAGGGAAGAGAGACGGGGAGGTGCATTAAAGATAGGGAGAAAGTAAGGAAGAAATAAAGATCATCAATCCTGGCTCCAGCATTTATCCAGCTGATGGGATGTCCAGGGTCTTGGTATACACAGACCTCTTGGCTTAGTGGTGGTACTTTTTAACAGACAAGTTTCTCACTTTCTATGCAAATTAATTATCATGTTCAGTATATTCTTTTGGATCTTCCTGGAAATGTGTTGGAGGACTTCATGGATCCTTGATGGTCTTGACCCTTTCTCTACAGTCCATGTCTACTTTTCAACCTCATTCCTGCACTTGAGCTGTATTGTGTTCTGCTTATCTCCAGGAGCCAGAATAAGGAAATTTGTCCCAGAAAAGTGCTGCCTACCTCTATATTCTGTGTTTTCACACGTTATTGCCAACAATCATTTGTTGTCTCCACAGCTGTCTACCTATCAGTGTTTGAGACATACATATTAGCCCCCTTATCTTCTTAGCTTCTGCAACAGCTAAGAGGGGTTTTACTTTGTTTGTTTGTTTTTCCAGAGCAGTCAGATAGATCTATAAGCCCCTTCTGAGATAAATTCTGATAGACTGATTACCCTGTTTCCTGTGGCTCACACTCACTACATAACAGAGTCTTTCTAGAATTCAGGAAGCTACATACAAGGTGTTAACCAGTATTGGTAGATACTTCCAATTCAACTTCTTTATTCAAACTTTAATTTTAAACTTGTATTTATCAACTTGATTTTTGTTCTGGTTTGGTCTGGTTGTTGGCTTGCCCCATCCCTCCTGTCCCCTGAGTTATTTATCATCCTTGCCTCAATCCACAAGTAACTAACAATCCCCTTTAATCCCAAGTCTCATGTCATGAATGGAAAGTGCTGTATGCATTTCTCTAATTATTCATCCCTGGATACAATAGACTGCGGTCATTTTGTAGTCTTAGAGACAGGTACCACATCTCCTGTGAACAGATATAAAAACAACACAAGTCAACAGAATGCCTGAAATATGCCCTAATGGGGGCACATGCAATATGATACTGTATCAAGTCCAAAGAGTATTTTGTGTTCCAAATGAGAAAATGTGTTTGACCTAAAGAAGAGATGATGATTGGATGATTCTGCTGGAATTAAAGGGGAATGGAAGAATATGGAAAATGCATGCTGCATAATTAAGATACGTATTTTTGAGGTTTCACCTTGCCTTTCTGACAAGATTTGGCAGCAAAAAGTACAGTTTTTTCTATCACTTTAGAGGAAAACATTACCTTGTGTAGTCTTTTGATGAAGTAAGTTCTACTCATAGATCAGTATAGTATTTGAATACAAACAGCTACTTAGCTGATGTAAAGAAATAAAGACAGCTGTTCAGACTTTTGAAAGAGGAAAAAAAAAAGTATATATTTCTCTAACCAAAAGGTCATCCATCTGTCTTAGAGTACTCTCTTATGCATTTCTTACTCAAATCTACTACTTTGACATTATATTTCTTGCTCATCAACCAATTCTGAATCACGACTCGGAGGGAGCTATGAGCTCTCCAAGTGATACAATGGTATGCCTATGCTGTAGTCTATACTTCAACATTAATTGAATCAACTATACTGTGCATATGTAAATATGAATTTCCAGTGCAAATGAGCTGCAGGGCCTGAAAAAAAAGTGATTCTAAAACAAGATAATTTGAAGAACCATTTTTTCACTTTTTCAGTCTCCAAGATCAAAGTCATAGCAAGACTCATACTCTGAGGATATTTGCTTTGAGAGCTTGACTCATCTGTTACATTGAATGGATTCTGTGAAATTTTCCACTAGACTAATGGTTACCACACTTCTGCTGGGAGGAGAAATTTATTCTTGTCTTCTTGGCAAAACCAGGATCCATCACCTCTGTTTCTTTAGTCATTGGAGGAATGGACTGATGAGAGGAATAGATCATGGATTCTCTGGGACTCTAGACAAATAATCCAATGACACTTTACAAGGATGCTTTGATCTTGCAAGTCAAGTATTTCACTTTCATATGAGGAAAGCAAATGTGTAGTCAAATGTATGGTATGTGACAGCAAACATTTAGTTCTTGTAATGCCGTAAGAAACAAGACCATCATTTACAATATTTAAAGAGAAAACTCAACACATGCACTATTCTATAACAAGGATTATGAAAGCAGGAAGAGAAAGTACATACTATCACAAACTTTAAATAATGTAATAGCAAAAAATGTATTCGATAATTTATGACTGAGTTGAGAAATACATTTGATGCAGGTGGCCCCACGTGCAAGCTGCAGTGTTGTTTAAAGCAACATAACTTTTTTTTTTCCCTTGTAATACTTTTAAGTAACTTTTTAATTGATTATTTTAGACAGTCATGGATTTGTCCACTTTTGTCCTTGGGTGGCTAGGTCTCTTTTCACAGACTTTTCTCATTTGCTTGATCTTTAAATCACCAAAGCTTTGGGTTTCCCTGGACTAGACCTGATAAGCTTCAACAAATTTAGCCTGAGGGAGTTGAAGATTGGATATCTAGGACCTTACACTTACATGTTGGGAGTAACCAGAACATACAGAGGAGATTAACAAAGACATTACCCTGGAAACTGGAGACACTCTGTCTGAGGAAAAATGATAACAAGATCAAATTAGTATTAAGAGTGAGAGTTCAATAGCCAATAGAAGATAGAATACTAATAAATGAAGAGAATTGCATAACTTAGAACCAATGAATATTGATTTGTTCGCTAAAAAATAGATAAATATGTGAAAAGTCTTGAAAAGGACACATGTAGCTGGAATGATTCACTACATGTTTCTGGCCAGAATAAAAGCATGCCTGGCTCACTAACACTTAAAAGGTCGTGTTGAAGGGCTTAATTTCTTTCCATTTTCCATTTCTGATGATAGTGCAAGCTCCATATTGAGCTCTGGGGAGACAGGAGCCAGAGACCAAGGCAAGAGACTGTGAACTGCTTACTCTTTGCATAACAAAGGGCTTGAGGACCTGAGGCCCAGCCAGGTGACAGGGTATTCTGAGACAAGGCAGGAACCAACTCCCAGACTTTCCAGTACTTAGACTGTGAGGGTTTTTAGTTCAGTGTTGCTTCTTGGAGGCACCAGCTCAAGCTGTTCTTCTGTTATTTAGTTATTGTACCTTGATTAAGTCAAGTATCTGGTTGTCTGGCACTCTGCTATGGGAAACCTGGGATCAAGCCAGTAGGGCAACCTAGTCTGACTGTGTGAGTGTGGTGTATGCAGCTATGAAGAGGCTTTGGTCTCAGCTCAGGTTATGTGAGAGTTACTGCCAGAGTGGCTTCTGAGTGGCTGGACAGGGAAATTTCCTAAATAACTGGATGACTCTTATGCAAAAAGTTTTGTAGTTTTTCTTTTTTTCAAAGTCTGATTTCTTTTCTGATCTGCATTAATTTTCTTTCTTTTTTTTTTTTCCCCTCCCCACAAAATCACAGGACCACAAAAACATAGAGAATTTCAAAATCACTAAGGATTGAGGAGACTTCTGGAATTTGTCTAGTCCAACCTGCTTCTATACAAAGCAGGATCCACTAGAACATGTTTTCAAGGGAAATATCCAGTCAGGTTTGGAGCATCTCCAAGGCTGAAAACTCCGCAGCCTCTCTGTATGACCTATGAAAGTGTTTGATCACTCTCACAGTAAAAGAAAATAATAAATAGGACAGAATTTCATGTATCTTAATTTGTGCCCATTGTCATGTGTTCTGTCAGACAAGAGCCTGGTTTCATCTTCCTTATTCCCTCCCATTCACAATGGCAAGATTTCCATGAGCTTCTCCTCTAGGATAAACTCCAGTAGCTGACTCTCCAGCTGTGAACCCCTGATCTCTGAGCCTCTTTCTGTGTATCAGAAGCTACAGTGTCTGAACCACCTCTGCTGTCATACTCTGGACTATCTCCAATTTGTCCGTGTTTGTCTTGAACTGAAGAGCTCAGAATTGGGCACAATACACCAGGTGTGGCCTCAGCAGTGCTGAATATAGGTGAAAGATCACTCTCCTTTACTTATTGACAACATTTTTCCTACTGCCAACCCAGGAGGCTGATGGACTTCCATGCCACAAGGGCTCCTTCACTGTCATTTGACACTCAACTTGTACTGTTGCATGGGGTTACTCTCACTCAGATGCCTGACATTTATTTATTAATTAATAAAACCAGCCTAATTTGGATTGAAAGGTGAAGAATAATTATTTAGGCTTAAAATCCCTAAATGGTAATTGATTGCTAACTATTAAAATAAATAAACAAATGCAGTATTATTAAAGAAGAAGAATTAAATATGAAAAAGAAATACTTTTGCCAGGAATATAAAAATCAGTTCTTCTATGAAACAGAAATATCCTGAAACTTTGAGGATTAGAATCTGATCTAATTTTGTTATTTTAAGAGCCACTCATATAGGGTTTTCATGGCCAGGTTCTGGTAGCAGTGGGGTTATAGGAGTGGCTTCTCTGAGAAGCTACTGAAAGCTTCATCCGCACACAACAGAGCCAATGCCAGCCAACTTCAAGATGGATCTGCCATTGGTCAAGACCAAGCCAGGAATGGTAGCAACGCCTCTGTGATAACATATTTAGGAAGGAAAAAAAATTAATTATTGCACTAAAGTAATTGCAGACAGAGAAGTGAGGAGTGGGAATATATGAGACATAGAACTATGCAGACCATAAGGTCAGCAAATAAGGAGAGAAAGGGGGTGCTCCTGGTGTCAGAGCTGCGATTCCACTGCAGACCATGGTGAAGACTATGGTGAAACAGGCTGTTCCCCCTCAAGCCAGGGAGACTCACAGGAGAGCAGGGATCCACCTGCAGCCCATGAAGGAGCCCCACACCAGAGCAGGTGGATGCCCAAAAAAAGCTTGTGACCTTAAGGGAAGCTTGTGCTGGAGCAGGCTACTGGCAGTGACCTACAGACTAGTTGTAAGACACTAGTCCTGAAGCCACAACCTCAACTGGGAGCATCACTTTTAAAAAGTATTCAAGACTCCAGAAATTCACCCACTGAACTTTTGCAGAGCCTTCAGTTCAGTATTTTGAGATCAGGAAAAGAGAGAATGTTGCACAGGTTTTCCAAGAGATACTTTTGATTTTAAGGAGAAAATAAGGAATCTTGCCAAAAGTTTAAAAGGGTAATATAAAACCAAAGTAGAGCACTCCGCAAAGCACTGATCAAGTACATGCCAACACACACAATTTAGCAGAATCCAACCCACTGCTGTTAAGTTACCAAAAATATTAAGTAAGAAAAGTGATTAAGAGAGTAAAGCAACAGAGAGAAAAGAGATTAAGAAAAGATACAAGGAGAAAAATATATGCCTCCAGAGAGTCCTGTGGAAGTCCAGCTTCACAGATTGGTAAGAAAGAAAAAGTAAGATAGAAACACACGCTCTTGTATTTTTGTGCTTTGACCCTCCGTGGCCAACCCTCCCAGGCCAGACTTCCCCCTCAGTGGCCACTCAGAGACCTCCAGGCCAGAGTGAGGGGCACTTCAGCCAACCAGAGGCTCCAGGGATGCAGTGTAGGTGGGGCACCAGGCAACTCTTTTGACAGACAACTCCTTCCTGTTGGTTCTGGGGCTGCTATGTGGACTCCAACCTGGCCCTTCCCACCACACACAAACTTGAGTTAGTTCTGACCCAATAATCAAATAATATCCAATACTTCATGGTAGTGTAGAGAGAAGGTGACACTGGAACATGTTTCCTGGCAGGACTTGTGACCCTGTGTGGGATCCACACTGGAGTACTGTGTTTCTGAAGGACTGCACTTCGTGGGAGGGGACTGTGCTGGAGCAGTTCATGAAGAACTGCAGCCTGTGGGAAGGACTCCCATTGGAGTAGTTTGTCGAGGACTGTTTCCCGTGGGAGGGACCCCACACTGGGGCAGGGAAAGAACTCCTCTGTCTGAGGAGGAAGCAGCAGCAGAAACAAACTGTGATGAACTGACCCTAATCCTTATTCCCTGTCTCTTTGGCATACTAGAGGAGGAGAGGTGGAGAATTGGAAATAAAGTTAGCCCAAGAAGGAGGGAGAGGTGGGAGGGAAGATGGTTTTAAGATTTCTTTTACTTGTCACTGTCCTGTTCTGATTTTGATTTGTTAAATTCAACTACTTTCCTAACGTCTATTGTGTTTTGCCCATGATAGTAACTGGTGAGTGATCTCTCCCTGTCTTTATCTCAACTCTTGAGCCTTTCATCATATTTTCTCTTTCCTGTCCAGCTGAGGAGGGGAGAGATAGAGCTGCTTTGGTGGGCACCTGGTATCCAGTTGGGACCAAACCACCCCACCATTACCTTAAACTGATTTATTTAATTTAGTTACTGAAATCAGAGAGCAAATTAACTTTAAAATCAGTATTATTTTCTTGCAATTAAAAATTTGTGATTTGACAGAAGTTTAAGAATTTTGGGAATTTTTATATCTCATTTAAAGAAAAAGACTCATGTTTTAATGATTCTTTTATTAGCTGTCTTATGATTTTGATTTCTCTAGGATGTTTTTGCAATTTTCATTTATGATGACATTACAAAACCTCTGCATTTGTTGATCTTATATTGGATTTCTGATCATAAAAAATATAAAGCTAGGATTTTCAGAAATCACTATTTATTTAAGGAGAAATTAAGCATTATTTATACATAATATCTAAAGCTTTATACTTGGTAACAACGAAAGTTATTAAATTTCAAAGATTAGGATTAAATTTGACAATAAAAACATATTTTCCCCCAGAAAGTGCATTTTATTTTAAATGCATTTTGTATTACATGTTTGAAAAATTCTCTGCATTCAGCTGCCTTGTTGGAGCTGAAATTACATAATTTCATGTTACTTTTTCACAGTACTATATGTGACATTTCCACACCAGAAATGCATTGTATTTGAAAACAAGTTAAAAATACTGAGGGAAAAAAAAAGTAATTTCACCTTTACACAGCCTTTTTTCTTATAAAAGAAAACTATTTTTACTTACATAAACCTGAAATCTGTATCAGCTCTAGAAATAGGTATCCTTTTTATGCAACCTCAGTGTATAGCATTTTAAAACTATGAAATTAAAACCAGCTAGATAAAACTCAGATTATTCTCTTCTTGCAGCAAAAACTTTCTTGTTCATTATGTAAGTCTTCTCTGCTGACCTTTAAAATTTCAGGAGGTTAGAAACTGCAAACATTAATATAAAGAAAACACAAAAAAATGAGAAGAAGGGAAAAGAAGGTGCTTATTCTGACTGTTGTCTGTAAAGAATACTCAGTATTAGTATATAATCCTTACCCAATGTTTTCTGTTTGCTTTTTTTTTCCCTTTCCTTCTTCTGATATTAAAGGGGACTGGTTTAAAAGATTTCAAACAAAAAATTAAAAAATTCCATGCCACCAAAAACTACAACCTCTTTCATGTTTTCCTTCATGCTAGTTCGAAATGTTACCTTGCCTCTTCTGGTTCAGTTTGTTAGGGCCTAATTCATCATCATGGCTAGACTTCGCGAATGAAGATTTGGGAGGGTTTTACCCACGCTTGCTGCAAGCGCGCTGATGGCTGATAAGGCCAATGCGAGATAGGCAAGTCCGGTTGCAAAAGGCACAGCAGAAAGTTTCTGTAGGTGGTACTATCAGGGCACGGTTCTTTCGGTGTTGCCTTTTCTCCTCCAGACTGAGGGCCTAATTAGCCAGATACAAAAAGACCCTGCAGAACTTAATATAAGACATTAAACTTGCTTCTGGGAGGAAGGGCATTCCTTTCTGGTCGTGGAGGGTGTGTCCACCATTTTTTTTCACCATCTCAGGCTTGGTGAGCATTTTGCATATAAATCACCTTCTCTTTGTCTACTTCTGTATTATATTGCTGCTGTTACTGTTCATTTTCTTATCTCGTTTCTGTTTCCAGAAATTTTTTCAAATCTCAACCCATGATCTTTGCCTTTTGTGCTCCCAGCTGGAGGAGGAAAGGAAGTGAGTGCCCATGTGGTTTCAGTGGAAGCCCTAAATTGGGGCATACCATTCCTAAAGCTCAACAGGTGAAGGAAAAACTGTATAAAAATTTAGCAGAGCACTGTCCTCATTTTCTTTCATATCAACTGATTTCCTCACATTGTCACATATTTGAGACTTCAAACAAAAATCACAAGTGAACAACAGGTACCCAATTTAGATACCAGAGTATGATAGTCTCCTCTAGAGAATGATTCAGAACATCTGCCTAAATTAGCACTTACTAAATATAAATGTAGCTTTTTAATATTTTTTCCTGATTTGAATGGAAGATCTGCTGATTGTAAAGCAGCAGACTCGAGCTGTCTATCATCTCTCAGCTTCAGATATTCAGATTCAGATTAGACCTTGCATTTTGCTCTTTTATTACATTACCTTAGTCTGGGATTTAACAACTGCAGTGTTTTTAGTTATCTTTGTAGGGTTTAGTGAGAGATGAAGAGGACTGAAAAGGAGGAGAATTTTATAGACATCAGCTGCAGTTACATGGATTCTACAAGTAAATCTGGCACGTGATATATAATCCAATTGAAGACATGTTTATAATCACATAACTCATCTCCTTTTTTCTCTGATGTATCAGTCGAGTTACCCCATTTACAATAGAAATGACAAGTGAATTTAGCACTGTGTTAATAACACGGCATTGTTTTCCTTCTCAGTCACCACATCCATACATGAGAAAATAATAAGCAGAAACAGCTCATTTTAAGTTTAAAAAGTTTATTTATTAATGAAAACCCATATTTGTATCAACATAATAATTTCTTCCTGTTTAGAGATATTTTTCCTTGCAGATGAGAAGTGTAATTTTTTTGGTCTACTTCCTTTCAAATAACACAAGCAATACAAAGACTTTGGCTATTATAAACAGAAAAGATATATATATCTGAATCTAAAGGAGACAATTTTTTTCTAGTTGCAAGGCCTTATGCAAGAACTAAAATTCTGTATTATTCTATTTTTTATGTATGAAGCTCTGTTCTGTCTGACAGATCTAAATTTCTGGCAACCACATATCACATTAAGAATCCACAGTGTATACATGGTAATATTTCTTCATCTGTCCTTATATTGTTTTACATAAGTCTTCCAGTGCTGTTTCAGCTGGCAGGTTTAGTGAACACTGGTTTTGTATGAATAAACATTTTGAATACTGTATTGAATTCTTTTACTTGCTGCATGTCAATATTTTGTATTACTAAGAAATTTCCCAAGAGGACCAATGTTCTAAGAATGAAAATCAGTCTTCACTTCCCTCAGCTTCCGGAAGATTAAGAAAAGGGGAAAGTGGGATTCACATAGCTTAATTTAAGTACTGGCAACAATATCTTAGTACAAATTTCTTTTTTNTAATTTAAATTTGGGAAAAAAATTTTTTATAAAAATTTTTTTTTTTTTTTTTTTTTTTACACTATAATTCATACTGGTTTTATACATATTGTACATATATTTATATGTATATATAGTATGTATCTGGATGCCTCAGTACGTTCTTCACATCTGTATCTCCATATACCTCAAGGGTTTTAAAACATTCTTTCACTTTTCTAGTGCTTTTCTTTTCTCACTACTCTAATCTTATCACATGTTCACTAATCTTCTTTACTGCAAGTAAGGTCATATGTTCCCTTAAGTGATCCCAGATCATTTATAACACTCTAGTAGGAAATAGCATCAGACATTAATGCTATGGAAGGCAATCGATCTAGCAATCACTTTTCAGAACCTCATACAATTTTCCCAAATTTTATTA
>VXAU01001573.1:88094-109855 GCA_013399695.1 Formicarius rufipectus | reverse complement strand
TTTTCCTCCTTGTTGGGACTTAAATGCTATCAATATATTTGGCTTATTAGATGCTGTTACCTGTTGGTTTAAAATAAACCTTACATAATTATTTTGCTTAGGATTTTTATATGCTTTTAAAATTTTCATATTTCTGTAATTAGAAATAGGAAAAAAAATTCAAGTATTTTATAGGTTACATTTGTTACGAAATGCCAGTTTTCACCCTTAAAATTTCAGTGGGCCTTGAAATTAGAATCCTTAGGTAAGGGCGAGTCAAATACTCCAAATAAGACCTTACATACTCTAGTGAACAGTTTCTAAGATTTCCAATCCCAAAATGTGTAGAAGTGCATGAGAATTTATAATACTTGCATTTATTTTTAAATTGATTTATTTAAAATTACAAAGTGAGCTTAGGAGGTGATAAACCTAGACTGTAATTTTGGTAATTGAAGAAATGCATGTGACTGTTCAAATTTACAGAATGAACAGCATATAGTTTTTGCTGAGTTGCTGTCATAAATATGTACATGATTAACCCTTAAGCAGTTCAAATAATTGAAAAATGCCAAGCATAAAATAAGAGAAATGTTTTTGAAGTTTACTTATGACTAAGAGAGTAGTTCTTAAGTTTCAACCAGTTATACATAGCAGGAGTTTCACTTTAAAGAAAACCTTCATTGGAGGTGTTCCAGTGCTATGCAGTGTGTATGTATTTTTCATACATACTGAATAAATTGCTGTTTGTCTAGTTTTATCTAGTTCAAGTATGCGATTATGTAAGTGTACAGTGTTGTTTATATTAGCAGTCTGTTCAGGCAGTGGTGTGATGAAGTTGCTGTTTACAAGAATGGCTTCATTACCAAGGGAGAAAAAAAATACCGTTGTTTGACTCTTTCTTGAGTATCTTCTCAAGTTCTACAAATCCAGTTATAGAAAGTAACACAAGAGGTCACTCTTGTACCTTCTTTAAAAAAATTTCCTTCAAATTAACACCCAAAAAAAGGTCAGCAAAAATTGTGTATTTTACAGTCTTGACTATTGGATACATTATTTTAGCTTATTCTAATAAAAATTAAAGAAACAAGATTATAGCTAGTTGATGACACTTTTTTTAAGCTTTAAAAAGTTCAAGGACATTTATGGTTCTTTGGAAGAATAAAAAGACATTTGTCTACTGTGAAGCCAGAGACAGAATATGCAGCCCCAATCTGTGCATGATGATAGGTCATTTTAAGTTCCAAGTAGCTAGCAAATACTAATTTAATTTGTGAAGTATGTTATTACTTTAAACCTGCAGGCAATCTGTCTGGCATTCTTTTGCTTGAGGTACTGTAAATATGTAGGAAAAAACTACTGTAAATAACTTAGAATTCCCAGGTCTTTAATTGTTGAAAGAGGCTGTCTGTGCCACATGTGCAGCATTACATTAGTGTCTTCGTTGCAGTGCTTTTTTCTTCATAACTAGTCATTTCAAGAACTTTTGGGAAAAAAATTAAATCTCAGGGACTGCAATTCCCATTTTAATAACTAACTAATGAGCCTCATTCCTCCTCTCTTATTAAGTTATACTTGAGAAGTACAGAAATTCCACATTTCCACAATAGAATTAAGATTTAGTTTTTATAATGAGACTTACTTAAATAGGCTAACTTAACCTGAAGCAATACTTCTGTGTCCACAAGCAGCTCTTAGTGAATGCCTAGAAGGAATTTTGTCACTGTATTTCAAGATGTGAATCAGTGTTCCTTGTTTTAATCTATAAAAATATATAAAATGTATACGTAAATATAAAATATACAGTTATAACCTGCAGATCTTAAAGCGCCTTCAAAACCCATAAGCAGTAGAACAAAAAATACACATTCTTTCAGTTTTATGTTTGTAATCGATTTCAAAAAATAGTTGCTTTTATTCCAGTGTGAATTTAATTAAGAATTAATAAGTTTAAAGTAGATGTAATTACAGCTATATAATGGGAAGTCATATAAAAATATTCATTAGAACTGCTTTAATATGCATAGTATTTAGAGCATGATACACACTTACTGGTTTAGCAGACAATGTGCAAAATGCTCACAATGTTTTTTCTAAAGAATTTTGCAAAGGCAAAGTATTAAATGTTTCCATGGTCTTAGTGTTACCACAGCTAAACTATTTCATTAAAAAGAGGGTAATGCTGAGTTCTTAGTGGAAGTTCCCAGTACTCAATTTTTAAGAAACTGAAATTTATTTTTAGTATCTGTATGTTTAAAATATGTAGCTTTGTAATCTGTTTATGCAGTTCTCTGATGTTCTGTCACAATTTCTGTGGAGTTTTTTCTACCTCATCTGTGAACATACAAATAACTAGAATAATGTGCAGCACAGAGAGCACCAAAATTGGGAAATCGTGGCAGAGCATTCCTGTAACAATATTGCCTAGTTTTTCTTTAATGTCAGTGGCAATATGAATATTTGAAGTTTTAAAATTATTTTCTGAACAGGAATGTATGATATCTCATATAGTATTTAATTGCTTATTTTCAGCAGATGGCTGAAAAGAATAAATGGCTGTTAATATTTATTGGGGAGTGGGAACCATAGTAGGCCATCTTCTGCAGACTTTTTGATTTTTAAAATAAATATTTATTTATTGCAGTCCATTTCTCCCTGGTCCCTCTGTTTGTTTCAGTGAAGATATATGTATTTTATAGGATTTGGTGTGCAAGAGTGATATGTAAGAGTTTGTTCTTTTCTTCCCCCCTCCTCTTTTTTTTTTCTCCAGTGATTTTACATAGCAGCTTCTGAGATCTTCCAAACCACAAGTTGAGAGAATTTGTTCTAAATAATTGCTTTATATAAATTACCTTCATTTTACCCATTTTAACCAATAATGATCAGCTAGGTCACAAAACTTTCAAAAGGCAATATTTTCATCAGAGTAGGTGCTCAGGTTGTAGTCAAGGTAAAATAACTTCATTCTCAAAACTCAATAATAACATGTTTGTGTGTATGTACAGATGTCTATAGACAATATTTTATATCAGCTGATACAATATTTTGTTTAAATACAGAAAACTGCTAACACTTACTTGAAGCTCCTTACCCTTCCTCTTACTCTTCTTCCCTTGTTCTTGCAGGTGAAAGACCTTTCAAATGCAGCGAGTGTGGGAAAGCGTTTAACCAGAAGGGAGCACTGCAGACCCACATGATCAAGCACACGGGAGAGAAGCCCCATGCCTGTGCCTTTTGTCCTGCAGCCTTTTCCCAGAAAGGCAACCTGCAGTCACACATACAGAGAGTTCATTCAGAGGTAAATGCAGTTATTCATCAAGCCCTTAGTTTTAACATACGTCTTATTTAATTGTTGCTGTTCCTGTGTGCTCTGGTGCTGTCTGCGGCCAGTGTAGATTTACTGCTGTAGTATAGATTTTAGTTTACTGGTTCTGCCGGCACACTTTCCTAAAATGGCTTGATCTGAATACATGTGTACTTAGGAGAAGTGGCAAAACCTGCATTTGCCATTGTCTTTCTCAGTACATGGATAGATCAATAAGTAATAGGTTTAGGTGTACCTATGTCTATCCTGGGAGAATGAGGGCTGGAATCATATACAAGTAAGCCAAAAGCATTGAAGCAGAAAATGGTGAAAAATTTCAAGGTCAAACAGCAACGCACTAACTCCACCATAGAGTTTACTTGTATTTGTCTTTGAAGCATATATCTTGCAGCTTTTTTCAGAGAGTTTTTGGTTACAGGTAGAAGAAAATTTCAGAATAAGATTTAAAAAATTGTCTCAGACCTCTTTATGCTTATTGTTTTTCTTTTTGACAGACAGATTTTTAGGTTCAGTAGGTACTGCTGTGATAAAGTAATACGGTCTTCTGAGCAACATGGGCAATGCAACTTTGTTCAGTAATTTCATTGTTTATTTTAGTGATTTGTGGTTGGAAATACCCATAGAAAGACACATAGTTTTGATTTGGAAGGTATGAAATGATAGAGGCAGCTTTTTTTTTTTTTTTTTCTGCATGAAGAATGTCATATCTGTTTTCACTCTTCCCCTTACTCTGTCTGAGATTTGCTTTCTTGTTTTCCACTCTTGTGTTGCAGCGGTAGATAATTTCTAGACTTTTTTACTAAGGATCTTTTTAGCTTATATTGTATTAAATATTACTTTGAGTCCTATATCCAGTTCTGTGACCTTCAAGTCAGGAAGGACATTGAGGTGGAGCTTCTGGAGCTGGGATTGTTTAGCCTGGAGAAAAGGAGTCTCAGGGAGGAAGGTACCACTCTACAACTACCTGAAAGGAAGTTGTATCCAGGTGGGGTTGGTCTCTTTTCTCAGGCAACTAGCAGTAGGAGGAGACAACACAGGCTCAGGGAGTGCCAAGGGAGGTTTAGGTTAACATTAGGAAGAATTTCATCATAGAATGGATGACTAGACATTGGAATGGGCTGACCAGGGAGGTGTTGGAGTCACCATTCCTGGAGATGTTTAAGGGAAGACTGGACATGGGACTTGGTGCCATGGTCTAGTTGACAAGATGGTGTTCCGTCCTGGGATGGATTTATGGATCTCAGATGTCTTTTCCAACCTGATTGATTCTGTTATTCTGTAACTTTGTGTGACTAGTCATTTTCACAGTTCACAGCTCCCTATATGTGATAGCTTTTTCTACACAAAAAAATGCACCCACAATGATTCCATAATTTAATATTCAATTTTTTCAATATTACAAGATTATTAGGGATGAAGTAAAAAGTATTTTTCACTTTGTTCCGTTACTCAGTTTTTCTGTAAGATAAGGTACTTTAAATAAAATTCTGCTTCTTGATGACGTTATGCTGCATTTTGCAATCCTGAGCCTACATTTTAGTTACTGCTCTGGGTAATTGATTGTTTTCATTCTTGCCATTTCTGTATTTTCTTCAAGTCTGCATGAAACTCTGTGAATTCTTTGTTTTATCCTGAGACAGTTACAAAATAACATTACAAGTGGTAATGAACTACAGATTGATTCTCACATCATAAAGCACTGTTTAGTTGTAGCAGTATTTTATTAGTTGATACCTCTTTTTGAATGCCATAATATATTGTAAGTAATGCACCGTGGGGTTTTTTGAATACTTTGTTATTCCCTTTATATTGAAAATACCACATTGTCTATTACTTTCGAGATGACTGAGAAGAGGAAGTGAGAAGGGTTGAAATCTGCAAATTTAGCTGCTTTAATAACATTACCCCTTTGATCTGAAAGTCCCAAACAAATTGCTGCTGATCACTTTCTTATTCTGTGTCTTCAGTTCAAACTACATATTAAACTTCCCTGCCCTTTACTATATTGGTTTTGTCTGCATTTTTTTCTCTTTGTACTTGCAAGCTTCTGTTTGTATTATATAAAATATTTCATCTTCAAACACAACTGATAAAGTTGCATTTCAGTTTTGCTTTGAAGTGTGGAATATTAGGAAATTGTAAAGAGGAAAAAGTCTGCAGCCTGATTTGCCTGATGACATTTGTTTTTACTGTCCAGTGCTTCCCAATGTTGAAAAGTGGTAACAGGCAATTATAGTCATGAACTATCCATCCATACATCCATAGTAAATTGCAGTTGATTTGATATCCAAGACATACCAGACTGATTCCATAACTGGGTATCAGTAACTTGAAAAATTAAACCATTTTACTCTCATAATCCTGTATTGTATTTGTTATATGGAGAAATAATGAAAAACATATTTGGTAAATTTACTTAATTTTTTTTTTTTTTTAAGGTGAAGAATGGCCCAACATACAACTGTACAGAGTGTAGCTGTGTCTTCAAAAGCTTGGGTAGTTTAAATACACATATCAGCAAGATGCACATGGGTGGTCCACAGAATTCTGGAAGTGCTTCAACAGATGTATCTCATGTTACAGTGGTAAGCTTTGCTTGGTATATTGTGAAAAGGCCTTTCAGCGTTTTGTTAGGTCTGTATCTTAATTCCAGTAATTCTTCAGATAGGTTAGAACTTCCAGAACTGTAATTGTCTCTTTTTCAAGTTTTTTGTGGTTTCTGGTATGAATTTACAAGATTAAATACTGGGAGAATGTAAATTGGCCAAGTATATGCAAAATGGGATTTACAATTTGAGAGTTTGGTTGAAAATAAAAGACTTTAATTCTACAACTAAGTAAAATATAATTCTGATGCTTACAGATTATGTTAGCCTCTCAGCACAATAATAATTGTGAAGTTTTAGTTTAACAATGAAATTTAGAGCTGTTGAAATAATGTATTAGTTTCAACTCATACACCCCTCCATATAATAGTATAAGCAGAGAGAGAAGGGAGAAAAGATTTTCTCAAGAAGATATTTCAAGGAGTTTAGCAGAGGTAGAGCAGAGATAATAAATGACATGTCAGTTGCATATTAGAGAGTATTATGTTTTTTTATTTGCAACTTTCTATCTGGAGCTGCAGATAATTATTTGTATTTTTAATTATTTTAGAAAGTTGGTACATTAGGTTAGTGCCAGCTTTCTTCTGTTAGAACTGGCCTTCATTCTGCTCAAAACTTGCAGAGCTGCTATAAGAACAAATCTCCAGGATAATTCTGTTCTGAAGTTTGTGATTAGGCTCTGTTATCCCTGGTTATGTATGTGGAGATAAGCAGTGATTATGTCCTTATTAAGTACACATTCCAAAAGCTGAAATTTCCTGAAGTGCTGTGCAACCAAAGAATGCACATTTGTGTGGTACATGAGTATATCTTGAAAATTATAGTTACTGTAAGACTGTTACTTGTCTTTTGCTGCATCCGTACTTATAGCTGGTATGATTTCTCTAAGATGTTTACTTAATGTATATAAACTGTGAAGCAGTCATGGTGATTTTATGTGCTTTTGTTTCTCTCACATAGTCTCATTTTTCTGGGAAAATGAACTGTGCTGCTTTTCTGTATTTGTCATTTTTCTTCTTTTTGACAAAAGTTTCAAATACTTTGTTTTCATTTCTTTGTAGGATTCTGTCACCCAGCCTTTAACAACATCCCCTGCTAATCTTTTGCAACCTGTTGATAACAAATGGAAGAATGTAAGTATGAAGTTTTTGTCACATTTTTGTGTCAAGACTAGAATTGGGAGAAACTTTACAGGATTTTGTAGATTTCTATTTAACTGATGGAAAAGGATATGCAGTGATCCTGTGTGATAAGTTGATCAGCTTATATGTGAGGGGAAGCTCCTTGATGAATGCAACCGGTTATATAGAGATGGGACAGGTCTTGAATGTATTATATTCCCACATTTGTTTACATGCTCATAATTTTGTATGTAGTTCTGTACAATGGCTCATCAAAATGGAGGCAAACACTGTTCTGTGCAAAAAGAGAGTAAGGGCACTTAAACATACTGGTTTGTCCTGTCCCTCTGCCTTTACTTGGCAGGGATACTGTGGTATGATTTGGGTGGAGATGAAAGGAGCTATGCTCATAAAGGTTGAGCTGGTTGGAATTTGGACAGCAGTGGAACTGTGGAGTTCAGGAGGAGTTGTGAAGCTGGGGAAGGAGGATGCAGGGCTGACTTTCTGGAACCCCACAGAAAACAGTGGTGACACACAGGCAGGTCTGTATGTGTCAGAACCACTGGGATTGCTGGCATGTTTTGTTGCAGCGATATAGCATCTGATTTGTCACCTGTTGATTGTCACATGGTATCTTAATGACAGACCATCTGACTTACAGTCTCCCTTTCCCAACTTTAGCTACTGATTATCTTCTCATGTACTAGAATGCACAAAACCATGAACTAGGAAATACACGATATTGCTTTAAAGTCACCATAAACAGTCCACTCACTTTTCTTTTTGTCTTTTGCTGTGAATTCATTGTTCCAGGACAACTTAACTTACAGCTGGACAGAGCTGATGTGAACTAATTGGTTACTAATATTAGTTGTATTTCTTTTGAAATTTAAAATAGCATTGAAAATGGCTGGTCTTCAAAAGGAGAATATAAGTAATTTTTTTTTTTTTTAGCCGGTTGAAAGTAAAAGTCAAGTCGTATAGTCTCCTGCATTTCTCCAGATATCCCCCACCCTAATAAATAGATTTTGCTTTATGTAGGGTGGTTTGTATTCAAAAGTTCTACAGCAAATCAAGTTCCAGAGAGAAACTGATAACCTACCTTTTTTCTTAAAGAGTCAAGAGGATGATTTTGTCTTTTTTTCTATTGAATCAAAATACTGGAGTTACACTCTTATGTCATAATGTCATGTTGTGTGATTACCTGTACTTGATGGAGCATGCCAGGTTTCTTCCTAGTGAGAGTTGGAGCCATCAAAATTCTTAAAATATGTTATGATGTATTTTATTATTGAAGAGATTCAAGGTGCATTAGCTGCCTTGCCCAACAGACAAAATACTTGAGGGTGTCCTTTGTTTTGAAGAAGAGGGAAAAATGTCTTTAATAGAGAATAGAGGAGAAGAGAAAAAACATTTTGAGAGTTGAGGCTAGACAAACTGACATTTTGAAATAAAGTACGGAATTTTAGTGTGAGTAAATTGATGTTGGAGCTGCATGTTGAAGTTCAGCAGTAACAAAAGGTTATCACAATAACCTACTTGATTGAAAGATGTTGAGCAGTTCCTTCATAAACAATTATTTTTTCTCTTGCCAAAGCCTAGGAAAATTCTGATATGCTTTTAGTGTAAGCATCTTGCTCTTCCTAAGAGCTTCCCTGCATTCTGTTTCAAGAAAAGAAATGATCTCTATAAAGAGGCATTACATTCTTTAGCAAACCGCTTACATTCCAGTTTTTTGCAATGAAAATGGCATATAGCGTGCTTTATTTTGTAAAATACATATCGAAATATTTATAGCACTTTTGCTAAATTGGAATCTGTAGACATGGAGTCTTTCCATCTGTCCCACTGGTGAGGTAAAAAAAAGAACTAATGGTTAAACCAGCAAAGTAATATGTGATATTATTACATGCGTGCAAGAGAAATGAGATAAGGATTTGGTTTGTGTCATCTCATGAGAAGGCATTAAGAATACATCCTCAAATTTGCAGAACATAAGTCAAGCTAATGTTTCTTAATATGTTTCTTTGTAACCATCCTTGACTACCATGACTATCATCTTAGTTGTGTACTGTAATGTGTCAGTGTAAAGAAAATCTCAGGAGTTTTCATATCAGGGAGAAATATGGCACATGTAAAGCCTAATATTATTCTTTTCTAAAAACGGTCTGAAAGAAGATACCATTTTGTGTCTGTGTGTATGTGTGTGGTTCCACGTGCAGCTGGAAGTGATTGTTTTTAGAGAACAGAAATTAATATAAGAAGCAAACAACCAGTGTGTTCTAGGATACTGAATTATGGTTCGAACCATTGTATAAATACACATTTCTCTTTTCTACAGTAAAACAAATTATTGAAAGCAGTTGCTTCAGTAATTGTATCCTTATGCAATGCATTTGTAATAAGGAAGAGAAGTTCATAAGTGAAGGTGAATGAGAGTCTTTATTTCAGATTTTAAAAATAAATACCAAGGGTTTATATCACCTTTTTTTCTTCCTATTATTTTGCTGAAGTAGCCTAAGATACAACTATCAAATCAAAGATTAAGAAATTAGATTTTTAAACTTTAAGTTTTTTTAGTATTTTGACAGAACCTTATGTCTATTTAAATGTTTAGAGTATAAAGAGATGCTTCTAAAGCTAAGAGATTTCAAAGGTTGAAAACTGAAGAGGAAAAGTTTGTAGTTTGTTCTGAAAGGTTTTGATGTAACAACAGTAATAATTTCATACAAAAAAATCCCAACTAATAGGTTATTTTTTTCCAAAGGTCCTTCTTGAGATGTGTACTTAAAAAAGATACAGTGTTAGTGATGCTTATTTGTTCTCTAATTACTTTCCATGTGGTCTCTAAATGTGGACTTCTGTAATTGATCCCTGTGTTTTGTGAACTTGTTGAAGGTTCAGTAGTTACAATAAATGTAGTTTGAACTGTGAGCCTGTAATTTCAAGCTTGGGAAGAACTCCAAAATGGAGATATACAGAAGCAGTTATTTAGTGGAGTGAGCAAATCTTGAATAACAGCTCTGTATAATTCTTCTGTCTTACACGAGTAGACATCTTTGTAGTGGTCAAGTAACAGATAAGGGAGCTGGACAGGTGAGTTGTTAATATATACTTTTTATCTTCCTTTACAAATGTACTGCTGTGTATTTCAGGCCACACATTTTCGGTCTCTACTTCTTCAACAGACAGAAAACCAGGTGTCTCCAGCTGCTGCTCACCAGGGTCAGCACGCTGTCACTGATGTCATTCAGCAGCTCCTTGAGTTATCAGAACCAGGTCCTGTAGAAAATAACCAGCCTCAACAACCTGGTCAACAGCTCAACATTGCAGTGGGAATCAGCAGAGATATTTTGCAGGTAAGAGCTCGGTGTCAGAACAGCTTTACATGTCAGTGGTTTCTTTCTCATTCTTTCTCATATTTTAGTGAAATTGATTCTTCATATTTTCAATTATAACACTCCTTATGCATTTCTAAACAATTTATCAGTCAAGAAGGATTTGGAAAGGTCTGTTGAATGGGTATGGAACACACCAAGATAGCTTTTTGTATAATAATACAAAAGAAATGTTATAAATATTGATTGTATAGCCTAGAAGAAAGCTTTAAGTGCACACACCCATATATGGATATTTTTATTGATCCCTTTAGGTTTTTTTTCTATTGCCTAGAAATAGCTTGTGGCATGTCCTTAGGTTATGCCGTGCTTAAATTATGATGATGTTTAAGAGAGGAAAAATATTTTTATCTGGCTAAAAAATGAGAATGTATACATGACCTTTACCCTGTTCTAATTAATAAAGGCTATTTGAATATTTCCTATCTGTGCAAAAATTTTTTTTCCAAGGTCAGTCAGTGTTTTTCTTAACCTATTATGTTCTATCCTTGAAACACCTGGTAGTGGGAGATGGTATGTAACAGAAGAGATGCAGGACTATAATACAACTGTGTGTGCTTTTTCTGCAGCCTGTAAGACATAAAGGCATGAGCAGACTGGGGCAGGGCAGAGAATAATACTCACTAGTCTCAGTGGTAACCTGCTAACCTTTAAGTTATGTTTTCATCTCTGGTCTTTTAAGTGCCATTTAAATTTCTTTTTTGAAAGACCTGAATGTTACATGTAGCTATATGCAGGTTCACCACGTTACCTGTGTTGAGTTCTGTAATGTCTGGAATGTGATGTGTTGCAGAAAATAACAACTTGATACATAACTATTATTCTGATAGCTATTTTAAAAAAAAAATTGTTTCATGGAAGGCAGCTGCTGGCAAATGTGTAAGTGCAGGAAATCCAACTTAAAATCTAACAGATAATCAGAAATCAGTGATGTGTCATAATGCATTTTCAGGTTTGAAATCTAGCTGAAATTCTGAGAGAATGAGACATTTAATTCTTTTAATTATATTTGCATTGTATCTTCCAAGAAGTTATTTGGGAAAAGTTGGAACTGTGGAATGTTTCTTTCTTAATCTAGAAGGTTTTTTTGTTCTTTTTTAGCAAGCATTAGAGAACAGTGGGTTGTCTTCAATTCCCGTGTCTGCACATTCTACTGACTGCAGCCAGGCTAAGACTGCTGGGCTCCAGGATCAGAACCCAGATGTCCCAACTCTCTCAAATCATCAGGCCAGTTCTAATAATGCAGAACAAGATAAAGAGCAAGAAAATACAGATAAACTGGATAAAAAAGAAAAAAAGTTTATTAAGAAAAAATCACCATTTTTGCCTGGTAATATTGCCACTGCTTTCTATTTTCTGTGCTATAAAAACCGTAGTATTTGTGGGTGTGTTTATGGCTTTGTAAAGGGATTCCCCAAAATGTATTGTGAATCAGTTACAGGCTTTATTTGCTTTTACTGAAAACTTCGAGAGTAAGGCCCTGCAGAGCCGTAAGTGCAGTACTGCTGCCTCGTGCAGATCATCACTGATATTCCCATGTGGGCAAGGATGAAGGTTGGCAGTGGATAGTACTTCATGTCACCTGTCTCTGGAATCACAGTACTGATGTGATATTGTCACTATAAATGCATATTAATATTCTGCCTTGCTACTCTATTGTGTATATGTAAGCCTGGGTTTTGTCTCTGGGTGCTTCAACGCAGTTTCTCTTTCAGGGTTACTCAAGCTTTGTGGCTGCTAGAAGTGATTTGTTCCACATAAAACCATCATACTTTAGTGGCTTGCCTGGTAGAGGCGGCATTATAATAAGCAGCCATTGAGCTCTGTCTGTAGTGTCTTTACAGGTACATTGAGATTGCTTTTTCTTTTGCAAGGGGTGGAGAAATTGATCCAAAGTCAAAAACCTACCTTGTTCATCATAACTGTGGTAAAAAATCAACATTAGTGTTTTCCTCTAGTAGGAAGTATATTGTTAGTTGTGTATAATCATAATAACTCTCTACTTCTGACTGCAAATAAAAAGGTCACTGCTGTACAGTCAAGTACAACCACCTTTGTTTTTTGATGAAGTAACATGGCCTCAGTGTATTGACACGGTTTGCAGAGAAAAAACACTATGTGAACAGATTTAAATTATCAAATATCTGTTATTGAACAGCATATATGAATAAAATACTCTTGATAGTATTTAGAAGGTTGTCTTTTTTTTTTTTTTTTGTGGAAAAAACATCCCGTTGCCTTAGGAGAGAGCTTAGGGTTTTAGGATCATAAAACAACTCTTGTGAAAAAAGCAGCCTTAAATTGTAAGTGTATCAGAAGGACTTGTTGTTGCACTCTTTGTTCCTTTTGGAGTTTATAAAATGCAAGTCTGAATTTGCAGAAGAGAGGGTCATGCAAAGTATCTCTTCCAGTTAGAGAAGTGCTGAGTGCTTAAATTAATTTGATGTGTTTATGGTTGAGAACTTAGACATTGTTGCATAATTTTGTGTTAGATATGGTATTTATAAGTTAACTGTTGTATGGCATTGCAGCTACAATTTGCATTCTTAAGTGGCATAAGAGTTACATTGTTTGAATTTCAAGAGGATTCTCTTGGATTTTATTTTTGTCACTCCAGCTCATCACCACTTTTGTGAAACAGAATGTATCTGATAGAGAAGTTACTTATCTACCAAGTGTGTTATGATGGCATCTATTTCACAAAATGTTTTTGTGGTTTGATTACTTGGTATAATGGTGTCAATGTAGTGGGATTTTTGAAGAAATGTTAAAAGGTTTAAAGTGCATTCTTTTTTATATTCATTATTTTAGGTTCTATACGTGAAGAAAATGGAATAAGGTGGCATGTTTGTCCCTATTGCTCCAAAGAATTTAAAAAACCAAGTGATCTAGTGCGCCACATTCGCATTCATACCCATGAGAGGCCATTCAAGTGTCCCCAGTGTTACCGCGCCTTTGCTGTTAAGAGTACTCTAACAGCACACATAAAAACACACACTGGCATTAAAGCTTTCAAGTGCCAATTTTGTCTGAAAAGCTTTTCCACCTCAGGGAGTTTAAAAGTTCACATTCGTCTACATACAGGTAAGGCCTCAAAATTGCTTTTCTTATTTTCTACGGTGTGCATGAGACCTTGAATGAAAAAGGATGATGTGAAAAATATAAGTTGTTGACATGTCTATCATGTCATTGCTACCTATCAGAGAATGTATAATTTTTTTAGTGTCATCTTACATGATGAGTAATTTTTTAATCATAACTTTCAAGTGTTTCATGGCTTTAAAACATGCTCTTACAAAAGTGATGGACATTTGATTTTTCTGGTGATGTGTCAGCTGTTGTTCCTTTTTAATATCACTATTGAGTGTATTCAATTGTACTTTTTAAAGAATCATACTCTAACAATTTGAGTTCTGATTTTACTTAACCCCAATCAACTCTTCTGTTTACTCTGCATCTTTCCTCCACTTCCGCACACTTTTTGATAATTTTGCTGTATCACTCAGGATTCTCTGGTTGCTTCTGATTTTGTTTTCAACATTAAGGTGTTGCTTCATGTTTTTACCAATTTACTTGTTTTCAGTATCTTACACTGCATATCCTAAAACTCCTCTGTTCATATAGTCTGTGTTTACATCATATGAGATGTATTCAATACCTGTTTTTCTATGGCTGAACCATCCTCTGCATAGAGAAAAATAAATCTGCTTTTGGTGGACTGCCTGGGTTTTTTTCCACTTTTCTTTCTTTTTTCATACAACTAAATAATGTTTCAGCAAGATAAGCTCATAAATGCACTGCTCTTTCCTTGCTTTCCTCTTTATGTAATTGCCTTTAGCAAAAGTATTATTCATTAGCTAGGTGTGTTTGTTTTTCAGTGTGTTTTGTAGTTTGATGTGCTTAATCTATGAAATACCAATGTTCGATTGATCTGCAGAAAGTTTTTCACTTTCCTTTTTTTGTAAACTTGCAAAGAAGCATTTTTTTCTTCTTGTTTAAAGTCAGCCTTACTTTATAGAAGAATTTAGGCTCATTCAGAGTGGCAGAAGCACTAGGTGGCTTGGAAAATAGGTAGTCCATTGTTTATGGAACTGCTCTGTGGTTTCATATGATGTTGTACTTACTGTATTGTGAAGAGTGGTTCATTCTTGTACATATTTTCCACCTGTGATTTTATTGAGCTTTCTTCATAAGACCCAGTCATTTTTCCTAGCGTTCTAAGTCCAAGATTTTCCCTTGAACAAAACTTGAAAGTCGTTTAACTTTGCCTGTCTTTTTAACTTGCCAAGTTCTTCAGTATCCTTTTCAAGTAGAGATTGCTACTGGGTTTTGCGTTGCAGGAGGCTTTCTTTGATAATTCTGGTTGGCATACTCTTTTGACTTCCATCAAACAGCGTTGACATTTTCAGAGACTGATCGTGAATTTCTTTCTTTGTCCTATCACTAGTCCTCTGTTTTATCCTATTATATAACACATTTGTCTATGCACAGTTTTTTAAAAGGTTTTTTGGAAGGACTTTTACCTGCTATCTGCAGTTCTTAGGATAACCTCTAGAACATTTGAAAATTGCTATTACTTTTGCATCATGTTGTTTCTTGATAACTTGCTTTAAGTGATGTGTTGCAATCAATTATCAGTTCAGCAATTTGTTACTTTTGATTGAGTTTTATAGATCTGTTTTGAAAACCTATTTAACAAATAAACACTGATAGAAAACAACAAAGCAGATACAGAAAAGAGAATCAGTATTCTAAAGCTACGTTTCTGGGTCAATGGAAATAAAATCCCAAACTTACTTTTTTTCTTTTGCAGGTGTTAGGCCTTTTGCTTGTCCCCATTGTGACAAAAAGTTTAGAACATCGGGCCATCGGAAAACTCATATCACTTCACATTTTAAACATACTGAACTAAGAAAGCTGCGACACCAACGTAAACCTGCAAAAGTTCGAGTAGGAAAGTCAACTGGTCCAGTACCAGACATTCCTTTGCAAGAGCCCATACTCATAACTGATTTAGGTAAAGAGCAAGTAAATCTGTCTTGAAATTTGGATTTCACTGGAATATAAAGGTCACACTTCAATCAAGCAAACATATTCAGAGGTTACTTGTAAAGGTGCACTTTGAAATAAATCATCAGAAAGAATCCAGCTTCAGAAAAGTGCCGTATTTTATTGTTTACTTGCACTAGAATCGATAAGAAGAGTATGTTCTATTTACAGTGAAATTGTATAGTCCTTACCTGAAAAAAATGTATGCATTTTTACATTAGGAGAGGAGTTTAACTATTATTAGACTGTTGGTGAAGAAAATATGACAGTTCATGACCTAGATTCTTCTTAACATGATCATGTTTATTCAGATTACAGGTATTAATGAGTGAATGTGTTACACGATTTTAGAGCATTTGTTATAATTATGACCTCAACTTAATTAGTGGTAATCATTAGTGGTCGTATTTTTAAAAAGGGCAACAAAATTCTTGAACCTGCTGTGGAGAATTCGTAAGTTATTTCAATTCTGTTGTAGAATAATTGTTACAACATTATGTAAAACCACTATTTGGGAGGAAGTAAGTTGTTGTACAGCCCAGTCAAGACAATATTGTTGTCCAGTAGAAGTCAGTGTAGTACGTGAGGTATTTACTCTTAGTTGTTTGACTCACTAGTCTGCTTACCCCTGTCTTGTGTGTTGTGTAGTCATCTTTATAGTAAAATCTTATACTGATAATATCTTTAGCTTGAATTCACAGTTCTGTGGATGATGGTCAGTTGGTTTACTTGGGAAGTCTGCTATTATCCCCGTTCATGGGGGTGTCATGGTACTTGGGATTACACCCTTCTGTTGACTGCTTCTGAGTCAGCCTACTGCACTAACAGTCCATTGAAATTTAGAATGGTTTGGGTTAGAAGGGACGTTAAAGATGATTAATTGCAACCCCCCCTGCCATGGGCAGGGACACTTTCTATTATACCAGGTTGATTGACACCCTGTCCAGCTTGATCTTGAACATTTCCAGGGATGGGCATACACAGTTTTTCTGGGCAGCCTATTCCAGTGCCTCATCACCCTCACAGAAAAGCATTTCTTCCTGACATCTAATCTAAAATTGTCCTCCTTCAACTTAAATCATTTGCCCCTTGTCACATCATTACATGCCCTTTTTAAAAGTGCCTACCCATCTCTTGTCCAACTGCCTTTAGGTACTAGAAGGCTGCTATAAACTCTCCCCAAAGCCGTCTTTCCTGTAGACTGAACAAGTCCAACACTCTCAACCTGGACACTGGGTAGTGAGAGCTTTTAACTGAATGTCCAAAATGACACTTTACTGACATCAGGGGCTAGTGTATAAAAAGTATTTGTTTAAAAACATCAGTTTGAGGTTTTGGGGTTGGTTTTTCAGTAAATTTTTGAAGGTACTCCGGGAAGTAGAGATTGACTGATCAGCCAAAGTATATGTACAAATACAACAGATTTTAATAGGCTTTTTTTATCCTTTAAGTAAATGCAAGTAACCATGGTGTTTTATACTTTTCATAAAATGCATATTGAATATTTGTTAAGTTACAGTGTTTATCTCAGATACATGAATTAAATATATCTTGGGTGAGTTGGAAGAAGAAGATGATATTATTGGATCAGCAGTGAATTCATATCTGTCAACTTTTTTAAAGTTAATGCTTATTTTGGATATGGATGCTTACTGTAATGAGGTGGACCTGTGGATTAAAGAAGAACTCACTAAAATAGTATATGCAGTATAATATGTATAATTCTAAGTAGATGTATGCATAATTTTACAGAAGTGCTGAAAACATGCACATTTTCTTTATGTTTTTGGATACTAAAAAGTTAGTCATGCTTTCTTTTCAAATGCTAGCTCTTCAGACTGCTGCAACCTTGGAATAACTTTACCAATTAATTTTTCCTTTTTGTGTGTGTGTGTGTGTTTATGTGTGCAGGTCTTATCCAGCCAATCCCAAGGAATAGCCAGGTCTTCCAAAGTTATTTTAACAGCAATTTTGTGAATAATGCAGAGAGACCGTACAAATGTTTTTATTGCCATCGAGCTTATAAAAAATCTTGCCATCTTAAACAACACATCAGGTAAAATAAACACAATGAAGAAGGGAAATGTATGTAAAAAGAAGTTTATGGAAAAGCATGACATTTAAATAATATTCACTGAAAATACTTTGGTTTTTTACCCTTTCTTATACAGTGAACCAATGATAACTGATTTTTTTTTTTTTTTGTTGAAGTTGGAGGAGACTTTGGACTAATTCATACCTGTGTTCAGTGTGCAGCTTGATTTGTTAACACATGGACTCTATTTTCTAAACTGTATAGAAAATAGCAAGCATTTTCTGTGAATTCTTGTGGTGATTTTGTAATTGTATACTCCAAACTGTCTGTATTGAATGCGACTCCTATTTTTTGAGAAGGAAATAAGCTTTTTGTTCTGTGTACAAAACATAAAGAAGTTTGAACTTACATTGTAATCAAGTAAATATTCTTGGGGACCGTCTGTTTGCTTGAAATTGAATTAAAGTTCCATGTAGTCAGTATTTGTTACAACCACAAGTTCATGGAGTTGTAGAATAGTTTAGGTTGGAGGAGAACCAGTGGAGGTGACTAATCCAACCTTGTTTTGAAAAGAAAGGGTAGCTTCAAAATGAGATTAAACTGCCATTTTCCAGACAGTGAGCACTGATGTTTAATCAAGTTACAAAACAGTGCTTTCTGCTTTATAAACTATGAATAACTGGAAGAGGAAAATGTAAAATGTAAAACCACCAGAGGTGGTTACTAGGATCTACAGAAAAATTCTATACAAGCAGGAGGCCATCATCTTGTTTCTGCAATGTAAGCTTAGTACTACTTTCTCTAACTCAAATCATGGTGAGTTTCTCATATTGTCCTTACAAACCAAGTTCTGTATTTGTAGGTTTAGTCTGCCTTGGTTTTTATATGCTGTCTTAACAGAAAGAAGGGAAGCCTTACAATCTCACATCTTTTCTTTTGTAATTGTAGATTTCTCACTGTCTTTTATAGACACAAACTGGATTGATTTAAATGACAGTAATTTTGAATTATACTGAAAATACAAATATGTGATGAGAGTACCAATCATGTTCTGCTGTGCTTCTTTGGTTAGTCTTTGCAAGAGTACTGAGTGAAGCGTGGCTTTGTTTAGTGTTTCTCTTTTCCCATGTTTGTTCTTTGTAAATTGGCTCTGCTGTAACTAAACTGCTAGATTTGATACTTGTCTGGTAAGTCTGTCCTCATGGAGTAGTGCTGATCATTGCTTACAAGGCTTGTTACCCTCCCTGAAACAGGGAAATTTTTAGTAGGGGTATTTTCAATAGAGCAGTGACTGAACAGTGTGTCACATTATCCATAGGCACACCAGGCAAGGATTGGGAAACCCTACCCGTTTTTTATAGTGTGTATTGGTAGCAAAACAGTAACTCCATTTTCTTAACCTGTCCTTTAGTCTGTTTAATATCTCACTGTAATTCTAAAGGGGGGGTCCTCTTGCAGCTCTGGAAGGAAGGTTGTAGCAAGTGCTATATATTTTGATAATATAAACGAGAGGCTTTCCCCACATGAATATTTTTTCCACATAGTATTGTCACAGACCAGTTGTACTGTGCCTTATTCAGTAGGTATTCAGAATGGATGCAGTTCTTTTCCCAGAAGTTTTATTACTAAATGTAGTAGTACTGTATAATATGAGGAGAACCTTATCTTTTTCTCTAAACTTTTGTGGAGAGTTTTTTAGCTGAATTGATGAAAATACACATTAATCATAAGATGCTAGTTTGAGGAATCATTATACCATCTGGTATGGAAAAATTAAACCCAAGTGTTTTAATGGAGACCAAGTATGATCGAAAAAGAAGATTGGACTGTAGAACATAATTGAAACTAGTCAGACAGTATTGCTTCTAGCCCTGACAAGTTGTTTGTAACTTACTATAATTGATTTCTGGATTTTGTTAACTGAGGCTTCTTCCCTCCATACAGTTGTCACTCTAGTTTTTGCTCAGCCTGAAATTTAGGCCTTTAATAACTTTGTAAATCAAACTGTTAAATCTAGCTTTAACTTCTGTTTTTTCTTAAAAAGGTCACATACTGGTGAAAAGCCATTTAAGTGCTCTCAGTGTGGAAGAGGTTTTGTATCAGCTGGAGTTCTAAAAGCACACATTAGAACACACACTGGATTGAAAGCTTTCAAGTGTGTTGTATGCAACGGGGCCTTCACTACTGGTGGTAGCCTCAGGCGACATATGGGGATCCATAATGATCTTCGACCGTATATGTGTCCGTATTGTCAAAAAACGTTCAAAACATCTCTAAACTGTAAAAAGCACATGAAAACTCACAGGTATGTTTACAATTTTTACATGAATCCATCAAGGTAGTTCAGTAACCATTTCTAAACAATACTTGGAAAGGCAGTTTTGCTCTGTAGCAAGTGTGTATTTGAATAGGGCTGCTTCTTTATGGGTATCAAGCACGTAGGTACCTTTGAAGGTATAGTAAACTATGGCGTATAATAAAAATAAAAAATTATTCACATAAATGATTAGGGTGTCTAACTGAAGCCATAAAGAGGTTTTCTTACCTTTCTTTGCAGATATGAACTTGCACAGCAGCTTCAGCAGAATCAGCAGTCTTCTTCGATAGATGATTCTACAGTAGATCAGCAGAGCATTCATGTTTCTACACAGATGCAAGTGGAGATTCAGAGTGATGAGCTACAGCAGTCAGAAGCTGTTGCAACAGATCAGCAGGCTATTCTGGAGTTAGATCAGCAGCCAGTAGTAGGCACAGAAGAAACAGCACTAGAACAGCAGTTGGCTGATCAACCTTTAGACCAGGATGAGGGTGAGTATTTGATATACAATAAGGTTAATAATGAGTTAAGTTTAAGAGTTTTCAAATAATTGTGTCTTGACCAGTGCTTTGAGTTTCAAGACAATGCAAATAAACAACTAGAAAAAATACATAGAGAAAAGGCTAGGTAAAGTATATTGTACAGTTTCTTTCATTCATTGCTCTTCGGATTTACTGTTAAAATATAAAAAGATTAAGACTTTCACCCTTCAATTGTAGCAAACAAACCTACTAAACAAATACAAAGAAAAATAATACAAAACTACCACATCAGCTGTTATTAATAAAAAGTGCTTCCATATAGTGTACTTAGAAAATAATACCTGTGTTTTGAGGTGAGAGAATATGAAATATTTAATGTATTTATTATATTTGTAATAGTGCAACAAAGTATTTTGGTTTTGCTTATTTGCTCCTTTTCATAGTCTAATGAGTTAGCAAGTACCACAGGGGAATATAAATAGTGTACTATAAGCCAAGATTTAAATACCTGTTCTAGTAGTAAATTTTAAATTTATTTTTAATATAGTGAAAATTCAGATTACTGTAAAGTTATAGAGGTTTTGAAACAACTGAAATATCTAGTTAATTGTATCTTCTTTTCTTGATTTTTTTTTTTTTCTGTTTTCCACTCCTACCTTCCCCCCTTTCTTTCCCCATTTCAGATAGATTTGTGACATCCCAGCATGCTTTACAGGAAAACATCACTCAGTTTGAGCAACAGACTATAACACAGCAGCCATTTGATCAACAGGGCTTATCACAAGGTTAGTAATGAATAAAGTTTTTAAAAGTAATTTTTATAAATCTGGCTTTACAGCGTAGTTATGATAAAGCATTTCTAAAGTGAGCATCTGCAGTTAAAGTAACTGCAATGCAGAAGACTTGCAAAAAAATTACTGTTTTGATGCTGGAGTTAGTAGAATATTTTGAATATTTAAATATAAATAGATTTTGCTATTATGAGCCAATGTCTAGTCATTGCTTTCTGAGTTTTATAGTCAGGAATTTTGTATTCTTTCTTTGATTGTGTTTGAAATTGTAGCAGTAGGCAGTTTATACAGGTTACCCTCTAAATATGCATGCGCATAACTAAAATGATCAGAAACACAGTAAGATTTGACTGCGTAGCTGTTGGCTTTCTTTTTGGAAAGACTGTGAAATACAGTAATGTAAAAATCATACTTTCACCTGTCCACAGCAGTTTCCTTTTGTATTTTATAGAACAATGCAAGTAACAAATTAAGATGTCATAAGCATTTGAAAACCTTTTTTCCCTATAATATGCGGAGAAATATGCATAAGGTTTATGTAGCCTGCAAATAATTAAGAAGTAACTGCCTTTCTTTGCTTTTCACAGATGGATTTCTTTAAGTATTGCTTAATATGAAGCTACTAATTTTCTTTGGGGTCGTTTGGAGATTTTTTTTT
>VXAU01001573.1:77947-88047 GCA_013399695.1 Formicarius rufipectus | reverse complement strand
TTTTTTTTTTTTTTTCTGTTGAAGGGGTGGTGCAGTTCTTGACATGGAGAATGTTCTAGGGATTTTCATTTGTTTTGGTTGGGAAGCATACTTCACTGGCTGACCGGCGGATCTCTTTCTGCTTGTTTCTGACTCTAGGGCATAACTTTATGTAAATTGTAAAGAGTAATCGGTATTCCATCTGCAGAAACTTATCTGTTCTTAGTTTCATTACCTTTTGGTTGTAAAGCATCCTTTGTAAAAACTTGATTGACTGTGGTAAGTTGCATGGCACTATGAGAATAGTGTCATTTGCTGATTTTAGTTCTCCAGGTTGCACTGCTTTGTATGTAAAGAAAAAAAAAAGAAAGTCTTCACCTTTATTAAAACAAGAATGATCTAGGTCCTCCTAAAATCCTATGATTATTTTGATTGGTTACCTGCTATGGTTTTTCAAACAAATGAAAAGAGACTACAGGAAAAAAAAGTGCAGCCTTTCACTCTATGTCACTCTGAAGAGTGGTGGTATGTTTTGTTCACTTTTTAGTAGCTTCTTTGAATTTGAAAGCTCAGTATGTAAATCTTGTTATTGTATTTAAACTTCCGTTTCTACTTACGTGTATCTTCTCTATTAAATAAATATTGAATGATTTCTTGGGGAGGGGAGAGACTTCTAGAACTCAAAAAAAAATTCTTTCATCATCAGAAATCTAGACTGATCATCGGTACATTGTAGAATTGGTACAGAGCATCAGAACATTTGTGGTGTGGGCTTTTTAAAGTCTCATTTGTATAAGATGTCTCCTATTCTACTTGGAATCTCATCCACAGATTCCCAACTCTTTGAAGTTTCCTTGAAGATCCTGGAGCCCTTCAAAATTTTTGAATTTCAGGTAGGTAAGCATTTGCGCGGATGCATGAGTTAAATTGGTCGACCCTCTCCCTATGTCTGCATCTGTGCTTCATGCTCCTAATTTCTTTTTCCTATCAGCTAGGCAGAACTTTCAAGCTTAAAACACTATGTCCTTTTTATCCTTGATATTTATAGGCTGTATTCTTGTTAAAATACTTTCGTTCAGTGTTTATTAATAAAACAACGTAGGAGTTTTAAAATATCTTTGATAGGTTTTTTGATTTTTCCTTTTTTTAAGGGGGAAAGAAAAAGAGATCTTACCATTTCAGACAAATGAGTCTGGCTTCTAGGTCTGTACAGACCTGCCAGAACTTTGTTCTTTCTGGTTTATTTGTAATACTTCTATTGAATTTCTGGTTTGTTCAGATAGGTTTTCCTCTTGATATGTTCAGACTTGTAAAGAAGTGCAGATCCTATGAAGGTGTTGCTGTATCATAATCTATGATTCATTTGAAGACTGAGGAAAAGGACTAGTGTTCTTGGTAGTTTGTGTTCAGGCATCTTCATTTGAAGATGTTTTAGTGATGTCAGAACAACCAAGTGTTTCTTTTACATGAAATGGTTTTGGGGTTATTGAATATCATCTGTCACCAAATGTGTTTTCATATAAATTACATCACCTTTTCTTCCTTTAAAGTCTCCCTGTAAGCATGATTGAATGATAATTTGAATAGTGGTGATAAGTGAGTGATCTTGAAAACCAACAAGAAGTCCAAATGCTGTTATTCTCTAGCCCATAAAAATATACTCTTGCCACCAGACTGCTGTTTTTCTTTCCTAAGAAATTGATCTGCATGCTCAGGACTTGAAATTTTGATTTTTCAGTAACTGTTTACACATTGATAACAGCCACTACTGTTTGGCTGGTTGCAGAAGTTGCCTAAGAAGCAAACATTTAATTGCGAGGCACTGATGCCTGCTGAGATGCACATATGCATGTAGATATTCATAATGTTAGAATTCGAATGATGTGTCAGTAAAGACATGAGGTTTTGTCTAAATTGAAATATCGTATTTGCTACAAACTCTCATACCATTGTTTTCTCATTCTTATATGCAAGACACATCTTTCCACAAGTAAACTGATTTCCAGAGTATTCTCTTTTTCAGCATGATTTTTTAATATACAGGACAATAGGTTGGATGATATCCTAAAGCCAAAAAAAATCCCAAGCAACATAAAAGATTACTTGTGCTTAAAAATGCAAAATCCAATTCCAAATTTAGAAGACTCTGTAGTAAGAAACTCCCCTTAATACACATAGCTTAAGATGTTCTCTGTTCTTTGAAGATTGATCAAACCCTTCTGGGAAACAATATATAGTGATGAAGACAAGAACGGAAAATGAAGGTTGCGAAATTTATTTCTTTCTCAGACTGAATGTCTGATTTTTGGTGTTTGCTGCTGTGGGGGTTTTTAGTGCTGTTCTGTAGAAGTAGTGTGGTTGTAGCAAATGCCTTTAGCATTCTCAAATTTGTCAGCTCTTTTATGAATGGAAATTGACCTTAATGTTAGGTATTGAGCAAAATGGGGATACATCGTGTATATTCTTGTTACAGCTCTGGTTTATATTTATTTCGGAACTATTTTCAGAAGTATTTCTTTCTTCAGTTTGTCCTCAAATACCTCTAACATTCATAACTGAGCATTTTGTTGAATGTTCCCAGGAAATTTTTCAGGATGTCTGTAATTGCTTTTCTTTAAACACTGTGAAGCAAAACAGGTCATGGTATAGTAACTTATTTTTTCCTTCTTAGCTAGTAAAATGTACCTGCTGATTAAAAAAAAAAAAGTTTCAGGTTTTTTAGGTAGCTGGGTCTTAGTATGTTTAATAGTTATGCCCCTTTTTTTTATGTAGGGCATGGAAGGGACATCACTTTGCTTCAGTTTCTTGAGTTTTGTTGTTTTTTTTTTTGTATTCTCATCCAATATAGTGGGAATGCCTTTTTCTAAATGATAGATACTTCTAAAATTTATTTGAGAAGTATAAATTAGCAGTCCTCTTATCACCGCAAAACATTTTATTGCTCTTCTTCAGGCTACTTCTTTTTTTGTCATTTCACTAAGAGTAATCGAGATGCAAGGTTCTGCTTGTTGAATCTTGGTAATTCCAGGAGAGAAAATAATATACAAATTGCAGCATTAGGTTTGGTGACAAGTGATGGTCTGACTGATAATGCTTTCAAGATTTGTTTACATTTGTGAGTTTTCATTCTGTGGTGTAAGCAATAGCATACAAGTAGGGTTTTTTCCTCTACTGTGAAAGGTGTCTTTTGGGAAAATTTCTGCTTAAACTTAACACATCCAAGTTTTTTTTTATACTGTAATTCAAAATACTCTTTAAGCATTGCTTTTTGGCTTTTGATGCTGTGATCATCTCATGTGGGTTTGTTTCTACCCTTTTTTCATAATCTTCACCCTTTTTGTCCACTAAAGGCAAACTGCACAGAAATACTAAAATTATTGCCCACACCTTAATTACTGATACTTGTGGTTTCATTTTTTCCCACATTATACTGTGGGTGGTTTTTTAATAGTATGAATATTCGGACTTAGGTAGGTTGATAAAAGGATATCTCTAATAGCATTAAAAAGCACTGCAATTTGAGCTATATTTCCTTGGCTCTGAATCATTGATGCTATCATTTCATTCATACACTTAGAAAAGGCGGTGATTAAGATCTGGTGTTTCAGCAGAACAAAACCAAATAAAATTTTCAGGTTTTTATACTGGAAATGTGAATAAAAATATGTTTATTTTTTACTTTGCAGTTTGCCTTTGAGAGGCTCTACTTTACTATTATCTAAAGAGTGGGAATATGTGGAGGAGATCCAAAGTAGGAGAAAATGGGGTTACTTTATCAGAAACTGGAGTTCTCCTATTGGGTCATCTCCTCCACTCACCCGCCATCCTCCCCACTGAGCTTTGCATCCTTGTGATCGGCTTCCAGTGTAGTTAAGGGAGCGTGGTACCAACGTGGATAAAGGGAGATGGGTCAACCTGTTTGACACATGCATGCTTACATACAAGAAATTCAAAATTTCCATGGCTCTAAGGTAATTGTGGCACTCCGAAGAAACTTCAAACAGTGTTTTTCTGTGGAGGAGATTTTCCAATAGAATTCCAGCTAATGGTAAGTAACCCTATTATGCATATTATGTAGACTCCAGAAACATTTGTGTGTTTTGACTCTCAGCAGTGAAGAGTACAAGTATTACTATATGGTAATGCTATTTAATCTCTTTTGGAAGTAGTCTTCGGAAAAGTGTGGTATTATTCAAAGTCCAATTCAGCATATTTTCCAGGTTTGTGACTGTTTAATTTCTGACAGGTTTTACAGTGAATGACAGCTACAATCAACAGGCTCAATTTCCAGCTGTACAGCAGCTGCAGGACTCAAGCACACTTGAATCTCAGGCTCTCTCAACGAGTTACCATCCACCAGCCCTTCTTCAGGTTCCAAATACAGACACTATTAATGTAGTAAGTACTGATAGAAGGCAGGATTCATTATTCTGTGTTCAGTGGTGAGTTTCTTTGCACCATTTAATTGATGATCAGGTAAAATGAGAAGTCAGAAAAGTTTCAGGATTTCTTTTCTAGATTGCTTATGTTTAACAACTGGTATATAGAAGCGTGGGGAGAGAATAAATGACTTGGCTACACGTTTATAAAAAGGAATTTTAAGCTTTGATATTCCAGAATTCAATAAAGGTATAATGTTATGCAGTTGAATTGTAGTGTCAAAACCAACGAAAGGATTATCTTCTCTCCTAATTCTTAGATTTCCGTAGATGTATAGAATCAAAAAATTAAAAAAAAAAANAACCAACATTACCAATATTACCAATGTGTAGCGATCATTCATGGAGCTTGCATATTGCAGTGTATGTTTATTTTTAAATGAGTCTTACCTCATTACATTTGTAGAGGAGCTCAGTTGCTAAAAATACAGTTTAAATATAGCTTTTTATGATGGTAGCAGTACCTAGCATGAAGACCATCTATAATAATATATTTACCATGATGATCTGCATGAGTTATTGTCTCTTCAAGCTTGTTTGTGAAATGCAAATGTCAGAGAACTGAGGTGGGGTTTAGGATCTGGAAGAGTTTGAGTAATTTCAGCCTACAGACTGGAGTTTCCTTCTAATCTAAAATATGCTATCGTTCTTAAGGGTTATGGGATTATTCAGTGATGGCTTTTGCTTACAGGAACGTTCAGAAAGTCATGAAGTCTGTCAGCAACACTGCACTTTGCTACTCAGTGTTTCAAATGGGTGCTCTAGTTTTAAATTTCATTACTCTTTACAGTAGAAAATCTGGACAACTTGGTTACATTTTCGTGTAGATTCAGAGAAATGTTAAGTGCACCACATTGTGTACTTATTCCAAGATAGTAGGTGAATATTTTGGTGCTTTCCTTCTCAACATGAAAGAGTGAGGTATCATTTCGAACTCTTCATTTCTTGTCAAAATTTATGAAAGCATAGGTTTGATTACTTGTATTGACTTTAAATGCTGTAATTTTTTCTTGCCTATTTGTGTGACTTTCAATACTGTGTTACTGAAATTTACTTGAGGCTTTGATTTTTAGACTACTCGCTTGATACAAGATCAGTCACCACAAGAAGAACTTGAATTGCATACCCAGCGGCCTCATTTTCTTGAGGATAATGAAGAGCAAAGTAGGCGTTCGTATAGGTATGTTCTACTTTTAGGTTCTGTCACAGAATTTCCTGAATCTTTCATGGCTAGTAATTATATACAACTAATGAAAGCAATTTTCTTCTAATAGATGTGAATATTGCAACAAGGGTTTTAAGAAATCCAGCCATTTGAAACAGCATGTACGATCACATACTGGTGAGAAACCTTATAAATGCCAACTCTGTGGACGTGGTTTTGTTTCCTCAGGAGTTCTTAAGTCACATGAGAAGACTCATACAGGTAAGAGAGTATCCTAGCTCTGTATTAGCTTAGCCCATGTTTGGGTTTTGTATATGTCCTGTGTAATCGAACTTAAACACATAGCATGCTACTTCTTTGTTTCTGTTACTTTAAGGCGTTAAAGCATTCAGCTGTAGCATTTGCAATACCTCCTTCACAACTAATGGCAGCCTTACCAGGCACATGGCAACTCACATGAGCATGAAGCCTTACAAGTGCCCATTCTGTGACGAAAGCTTTCGAACAACTGTTCACTGCAAAAAACATATGAAAAAACATCAGGCAGTCTCCTCAGCTGTAGCATCAGCTACAGATACAGGAGGGGGAGGTAAATTATTTCATTTTTACTTTTACATAAGAAATACAGATGTTTGGGTGGCTTACATGAATACTGTAACAGTGCTGTTACAAAATAGCCTTCCAGCATGGATAATGTCTGATGTCCAGAGCTGCTAAAATTGCTGTGTTATATAAATTGTTTAAAGAAATCAGTTTTTCAGGATGTGTCCAGTCTATTCAAGGTATGTGACATAGTTACTTTAGTATGTCACTGAAGTAGAACATTTTTGTCCTAGTTTACTGATACCTGTATTAGTTATTATAAAAATAAGAATTAGAAAATCAGCTTTTTTTTTAAATGAAGTACAGACATGAATAGTTAGACTTATGAAAGAGATGGAAGTCCAAGCGTGTAATGACATGGCTGTGTATTTAATAAATAACCCTTCTATTTTTTGGAATTTCAGCTGACAGACTAAACTAAACAGACACATGTTTTTTGTTTTGGTTTGATTTTTTGTTTTGCCCTTTTTTTTTCTTAAAAGTTGCATGTGTTGAAGATGATGAAGAAAACTCTGAAAGAACTTCCAGAAAATCTCGTCCTGGTGTCATAACTTTTACAGAAGAAGAAACAGCAGAATTGGCAAAGATTAGGCCTCAAGAAAGTGCCACTGTCTCAGAAAAAGTTCTTGTCCAGTCTGCTGCAGAGAAAGACAGAATTAGTGAGATCAAAGATAAGCAAGCAGAACTGGAAGCAGAACCCAAATATGCCAACTGTTGTAGTTACTGTCCCAAAAGCTTTAAAAAACCCAGTGATTTAGTCAGGTAAGGAATGGGAAAGTTTTGTGTGTTTTTTAACGTGCTAAATTTTTCACCAGAAACTTCAGCAATAAGAGTTTCATATAACCCTTTATGCCTAAGTTGAAGTTTGACTCATATTTACGCAAATTTTCACAATGGTTTAAAAATGTTTGTCACAATATAAGCTATGTATTCTGACTATGACTAACCCAGCCTTTTCATATTCATTTTCCTGCAGCACTGGAATTATTATTGTGAAGTTTTAAATAAATTATTTTTTCTTACTAAAAGACTTGCATATAGAAACAGGTAAAAATCAGTTGAAAAAAGGCAAATACTTAAATCTTCTTTATTTATTATGCTTAGTGTAATCATATAAGTATTTAATAAATTCTAAAATTAGTAAGGTAAAAATAAGTGTTTTTTGCAAAATGACAAAAAGTAGAAGTTCACTTATACATGTATTCTGGAATTACTAGGCATGTTCGTATCCATACTGGAGAGAAGCCATATAAGTGTGAAGAATGTGGAAAAAGTTTCACTGTAAAATCCACTCTGGATTGTCATGTTAAAACACACACAGGTCAGTAAGATTTTGAATGTTTGTGTTTGAAAAATTGACCAGCTGTTTTTTAGGTACAGATTTTGCAAGGAATGGTACGTTTCACTGTGATCTAGTACAGGGCACTGTGAATGGCAGCACTAGGTGAAACTCGGTATTTACGGCATCGTCAAATGAATCATAATAGGGCACTTTGAATAAACTGTATTATTACAGCTTTCTGCATTGGTAGGCTTCTGAAGCAGTCATAGTCTTAGCCCATGCAAATGCTATATATGTAAATATCCATGATGTTTTCAAGTCAACTTGTCTGTAGCATTTCAATAGTAAATGATTTTCCCAAACTCTGTGACTTTTCATCTGAATTTGTGATCATCTTTCCTCTTGAGGTTCTCTTGGGGACACTAAAACCAAACTACTGGAAACATGGGTTTAAGTTCTGGTTTACCCACCTTTCTTTTTTCTTTTCATATTCCTAGTATTTTCACAAAAAGCCCAAGAGTCAGGTCATAATCTCACTGAATGTTTACATAACAGGATTTCAGATATTCAGTTTGTTCTTTCCACTTACATTTCTTTTTCTTACCTCTCACTTTTTTTCCCTCCTTCTCTTTCTCTCAGTTGGGTGGGTTTTTTTCTTCAGTGGAAAAGACTGCTAGATGGCTTCCTTTGTGGCGCTCTGAACTGGGTGGACGACTTTACTGCAGCCCAGATTCTTATTATCTTATTGGCTCATGGTACTGGGCTCTTTCTTCTCCATTATTTGAAACAGTATTGGCAGAGGTTTACTTAGTTTTGATAAAAATTGACAACAGCACTAGAGTTGTGTAATGTAAATCTTTAATTTGAAGTAGGCTGAATTCAGGAATTTGGTGAAAAATTCTTCTGTGTAAATGGAAATTAGAACTCGATAGTCACACATTGGGTTCATGATTTCTTTACAAAGGCATTGATTTCTTTCCCTGGTTTAGCTGGCAAACAATATTGTGCTTTAATGCTTGGGAATTTCAGGAGATATAGTGAGTTTTCAGTTGCAGTAGCATGTTTTCTGGCAGATATTTACTTTATGCTTTTTGTGAATTGTGCAGTTGTGGATTTGGTTAATGAAGTAAACTCTGTAGTTTGCTGTTACTTGTGGTACATTCAAAATTCCATTTGAGATGAATTGGTGTTTTACAGATGTTACATGATACGAAAAGAGAGAGGGCAAAGAGGACTGTATATGTATAGGACAGATTTCTGTACTTCTAGATTACTTTGAGGGATTGGTATTTTGTTTTAGGATATTTTCTCACTTCATTTTCTTAATTTCCTACTTGCAATCCATTAGTACTAGTCAGTATTGAGGCAGTATTGAAACAGAACAATAAAGCTGCTGAAATTAAAAAGGAGATTAATGGCTCAGTAAGTAGAAGCCAAATGCTGAAAAGGTTGAGACAAAACTTTTAATTCTCTGGTTTATGAGCTGTGTAGTTGAAGCAACTGGATTATGCAGGAAGGTGAGATGAGAACAGAGGCATGAAGGTGAACAAATGAGATTCTGCATGAAAGCTTTCACAACATACTGAGTTTTAATAATAGGAAAAAATTAATATGCCCCTCATTGAGATCGTTAATTCATTTGAAAAGCAGTGAAACTTACAAAGTCCAGTTATTTCAAATTTATTCTGTTCAAATTAGTTTAGAATCTGTTGGGTTTTTTGTTAAATGGATGATTTAGTGCTAACAATCTTTTTAGAAGTTTTTATGACTTAATTTTCTGGTTTTGATACTTTTCCAGGCCAGAAGCTCTTCTGTTGTCATGTGTGCAGTAATTCTTTTTCTACAAAAGGGAGTCTAAAAGTCCACATGCGTTTGCATACAGGAGCAAAGCCCTTCAAGTGTCCACACTGTGATTTACGGTTTCGTACTTCGGGGCGCAGAAAAACCCACATACAGTGTCATTATAAACCAGAGACAAAGAAAGTTAAGAAGCCTGTTTCTCGTACTTCAACTGAGGGACTACAACCAGTCAGTCTTCTTAATTCATCCTCAACAGACCCTAATGTTTTCATCATGAATAACTCTGTTTTGACAAGCCAGTTTGATCAGAATTTACTTCAACAAGGACTTGTGGGCCAGGCTATTCTGCCTGCTTCACTGTCAGGTAAAAACGGATGATGTGATGGTGGTGGTGTTGAGATCAAGTTCTGAGCTTTCCTTTCTGTTAGAGTTCAGAAAGTTATGCCAAACACTGCTTGCCAAACAGGTAAGAGTTGTACTGAATTCATGGCTCGGTGCACAGTGGTGATGTAAATAGAAATTTTTATATTTAAGAATGAAGGGGAAAATGTATACAGTTCACCTAAAAAGATCTCTTAATTTCTGCTGTGGTGTTTCACTGCAGAGAGGAAGAAAATAGAGGTAACAAGTAGTTGGAGTAGTTGTATTCTTTTTTTATAATACTCAGTTGCCTTATTTTAAAAAGAAGAAAAGAAAAACAGATTTTCTGTTTCTCTACACTGGTTATTTACATGAATAATGAAGAGTGTGCTTTAAGTGCACATTCTCTGCTGTACATATGCTGTACATAGTCCAAAAAAGAAAAAAATACTCTGAAAGAAAACCAAGGGGA
>VXAU01001573.1:21795-77942 GCA_013399695.1 Formicarius rufipectus | reverse complement strand
AAAAAAAAAAAAAAAAAAAAAAAACCCAAAGCAAAACAAGAAAACATTTCAACAAAACAAAAAACTACTAATGTAGGCATGTAGCTTATATAATTAAATGCTTAATATGTGAAGTCTTACCAATTGGCAGTGACTACAGCTGCATTAGCACATTAGCCACAGACCATTCTTAGACTTTGCAGCTAACTGGCACAGAATACCCAACATGCTTCATGTTGCAAGATAATGAACCTTGCTAACTTTACATTGTTTTCAGGTATTGTTTGTGTAAGTGCTCAAGTAAACCTGGGACAGGGACAATTTTAAGAGCAGAATAGAGTTCAGGTGTCTGGAAATGTGCCCTGGTACTGTTAAACATATTTGAATTGTGGGTCTTGGACTGTCTGTCATTTCTGTAAGTGAAACTTTGATTTTTTTTTTTGTGCTTCTTTAGCATTTTTTTGAGTACTTGTCTGATTTTGCAGGTGTGCCCACAAATTCAGAGTATTTTATCAGTCTTGCATTTAACTATAGCTGTTCCAGCTTACCTGATTTGACTTAAACTGTTGTCCAAAGCCAAATTGCTGTTTGTTCAGAAAATACTGATGTTATTTGACAGGCAGAGTTAGTGATAAATTTTTGATTAAAACCTGACAGATATTTGCTCTGATTTTTCATTGAACACAGTAAAGACTAGTCTTCAGCATATTCAGATGTCCTTCTTAAAATAAGATTAGTAATGCGGGTTTTGCCCAGAGCAGGTATTTTTTGAGTGCATTGTAGGACAGATACAGTATATTAAAGAATTTTGAAAAGGAAAGGATAAGTGTTTTTCAAGCATCAACCGAAGGAAACTGATGGATCACAGTGTCTTTGGAAAAGACAGTGTGTCAAACACAAGATGACTCTTTCCTCAAGATCTTTTGTAGAGATGGGGTATTCAACTTTTGAAATTAAAACCATTCTAAACATTTTTGGATTTCAAATGCTGTCATACCTTTATTTCCATTCACTTAATACGTAGGATGAATTTTGACACTTTGATATTGAACCATATTTGTGCTGTGCAAAATGTGACAGTAGCTTTCGTGTGTATATTCAGAGTCAGAACATGAATACTGTCTGTGAGTGCTGCTTTGTTTAGGTGCGGCACACTCTCCAAGAAAATTTGCATCAAATTTCTCCAGCTTTCCAAAGCTACTCTGGAGGCATTCTTGTTTTGTAAGATACTAGCTAATGCTTAAATAACAGTCCTAAAATCACAAAGAATTTATGAAGCTTTTAAAACAGGAAATCACCTACTTAAGATTATTTTTCTTGGCATAAATAAATCAGTGTTTGTGTACCTTTTGTATTGTTTTAATTTAGAAAAATAACCAAGCTAAAAGAGGTAGTCAGTAATGGTAAATGAAAGCATTATAATATAACTGTTTTCTTTGATAGCTGGAGGTGACTTAACTGTATCCTTGACAGATGGTAGCTTGGCCACTCTTGAAGGAATACAGCTACAACTTGCTGCTAATCTGGTTGGACAAAACGTTCAAATTTCTGGAATAGATGCTACTAGTATTAACAACATAACATTACAGGTAGGTTACTTGCAGTTTCTTGCTTTTAATTTTATGGAGTCACTTTGAGGGCTGAAGAAAATTTAAGGAGCATACATAATTCTGGAAGAGTTCTTGCAAGTAGGACACTTGGCTGTATGAGTTGTACAGTGTTAGAAGACTTAAAAGATAGCTGCACAGTGGGATATTATTCTGCTTTAGTTTCTTTTTTTCATTTTTTCTCTTTTTTTCCCCTCTGGTATTTTGGCAGATTGCTTTAAAATATGTATTTTTTTTTCCGTTAATTGCATTTTGTCTTTTAATTTTTAAAATATTTTAGGCTTCCACCCAACCCCCAAAAGTCATTCCCCACCCCTTTCCTGCAAAACAAACCCAAATTATTGCAGGATGCTCTTTTCTAAACATAAGACAGTGGTGGAACTTTGCAAGCTTTGAATAGTTGGATGCAAAATTTAAATTCCTATTGAGCTTGTAAAAGTAACAACAGAAAAGGATCAGACGATTACATTTAAAAGTGTGTATTTGAAAGATGTGAAAAACTGATTTTTATGAACTTGGTCGTGTTTTATCCGTTTCACAGAATCACTTTGGTTTGTGGAGACCTCTGGAGCTCACCGGGTACAACCCCAGGGTTAGGAAAGGGACATCTGCAGAGTTACTTTGGGTTGCTCAGAGTCTCTCTGCTCAAGGAGTTTTTAGTGTAAAATGAAGACATTTAAATTTTATTTTGCTGAATCATTAAACATCCATGAAGAGTAAAACGTCTGTCTTTAGCTATAAAGAGCTATATATGTTGGCTTGTGAGCTGGGTCTTCAATGAGCCCTAGGAGCTGAAAAAATCTGATATCGCTCGTCTCTGCTCCGTGCCTTTTCACTTTCAATGGCTTGAAGGCAATGATAAGTGTTCCATGCACTAATAAGGCAATACAGAATCCCAGCAGTGTGTGTACCTGGTGCTTTGTATGCTGATATGTAACTGTGATCATGTTTTCTCAAACGTTTGTTGAGGGAAGAATCGACAGGTGAATCTGAATAGATTGGATACATAGAGACTTCAAAGACTGGCTATATACAGATACATGAATAAATCTAAGTTTAAAATGGTTAATTATAAAGTTTAAGATCTGTATATACTCTATATGCATTGAATATGAATTCTGTATTTATGTTAAGAATATTCATTTAACCTGTCTTTTTTAACTTCAGATTGATTGTTAAAAACTTATTTTTCAGATTGATCCAAGTATTCTGCAGCAGACATTGCAGCAGAGTAATTTACTTACTCAGCAGCTAACTGGAGATCCTAATATGGCTCCACAGAATCCCTCCCTCCAGGCAACAGAAAATGCAGTGCCAGCTGGTGTGGTTATTCAGCCCATATCAGGCTTGTCTTTGCAGCCCACAGTAACATCATCTCCTAACATGACAATAGGATCCCTGTCTGAGCAGGAGTCTGTGCTGACAACCAGCACGAATGGTGAGCAGTGTCAATTTTGTTTTTAATTTTTTTGTTTATGGTATTACCCACAGTGAGGTGTCAGCCCCTGCCCTGCCAAATACACCTCATTTAATAAAATAAACATGCAGTACTTGCATAAGTATCATCAGCAAATTGTAAAGCTTTGTGTTACCTTTTTTTAATATTTTTTTTTTGGAACGTAGATTAGAGAGTAGGTTTATACTAGATATTAGAAATAAATTCTCTACTGTGAGAGTGGTGAGCAACTGGAACAGATTGACCAGAGAAGTTGTGGATTCTCCATCCCTGGAAGTGTTCAAGGCTAGGCTGGATGGAGCTCTGAGCAACCTGGTCGAGTGGAAGATGTGCCTGTCCACAGCAGGGGGGTTGGAGCTAGGTGATCTTGGAAATGCTTCAACCCAGGCCGTTCTATTATTCTATGTAATGAAAATATTTAAGAACTTTCATAGTATTGAGAAAAGTACAGAATCTTTGTTCTGAAAATCTTAACTGCAGAGGAATAAATTGGATGTGAAAACTATTTATTCTTTAGAATGCAAGTTCTACGTCTCCCCTTGACTGCATCATTTATTATAGTTTAGAAAATAATGTATTAATTGCTTTAAAAAGTTGCATCTGTTATAAGGAAGGGATCTTCACGGTACCTTTTTTGTATTGCCACTTATATTTAGGTGCACAGGACATCTCTCAAGTCATGACTTCACAGGGTATGGTGTCATCTTCAAATGGACAACATGAGATAATGTTGACCATAAATAATTCCAGTTTGAGTCAAGTTCTAGCTCATGCTTCAGGCTCTGCTAATGCAACCTCATCAGGAAGCGCGCAAGAAATCACTCTTACAATATCTGGTTGGTATTTTTTAAAATCTTTGGTGGTCCCAGATCTCTATTTTATAAGGTAACATTTGATGATATTTTCACAGTCCGCAGCTTTCCCATGGTGTACATTTTGTATTCATCAACTTCAGAAGTTATTCCCCAGATCTGCTGTTGAAAACCAAATATGTTTGCTTTGTGGACATGTTAGACTGAGTCCCTCTTTTATTTATAGCCTCTGTTAACAGATGTTTATCTTGGTGGTAAAGCCCACATAACCAGTTCTATTTCCTTTCTGTGCCTCACTTGGGCAACAAGTAGGACAGGCATTGCAGATGAGCTTTTTTAATCGCCTTTTCTTTTAATGTCTGTGGAACCATGTTCAAATAAATATTTTTTGAAGTATACAATCAGTCTTTATAATATGTAGTTAAACTTCAAGTCTCTCTGAATAAATTTAGACCAACTTTCTTTCTGCCTCTAAGAGACCCATCCTATATACCTACAAATGTCTATTTCCCCTAAAAGACAGTTTATATTTTTTATAATAACATTTCTTTAATATATTTAGTATAATATTCAATGCACTTTTCTTACCTTTCCATATTATTTTCTCTTTTTTTCCTTTTTTCTCTTTTTTCATGTTCTGTAACGTGTTTAGTGTTTTTAAGGGTCATGACAATAATGTCTGTGTTCTTTTTCTGCTTGTTAATGGATGTTCACTCATCTAAGAAAAATAGCATATAGGTGTCCAATAACTGATAGAATTGATTTTCAGCTTCTGTGTTTCAGTTTTTATGTTCTCTCAAACAAAATTAACACCATGTTGAGTGATGTTTTTAACAAGACATGTTCAGTGCAATTCGTTATCCATGGATTACATTAAAAAAAAATCACATTTTAACCTTTGGCCTGTAGTTTGCTGTATTTTTATTGTTTCATGAAGTTGTTTCCTTGAGTCTACTAAGTAAGATACATATTTGTCTAAATATTAATAATCTCAGATGTTTCTGTACATGTTAGTGTCTAGATTTGCGTAATCACATCTGTATTAGAAACTTGTTGCACCTCTGCATAAAAATCTCCATTTGTAAAAATTAATTTTATATTTCAGTTGTATTTTCTACTTTTATTATTTTGTGATCTGTTATTTATAGTTCTAAGAACAGTAGCAGAATAATGTTGAGACATTTCCATTTATAATAGGACTGATTTCTATTTAGGCCAAGATCTTATTCAGCATAATTCTGGAGGCAGTGATCTGAATACTGGCTTAAGACTGACAGCGCCAACCATCAGCAGTCAGACTACAGGTGCTACATTAACTATAAGCAATGACCAGCTTCTTTCTCAGAGCCCTTCAATAAATACTGCAGGTGTGCATACAACAATTTTTCTAATTAAAAGTAATAACATTTTGTTAAAAAAATAAATATTAGACTAGGTAACTAAAGATGAAATGTTATAAGCTTGCACATTATGATGCAGAAACTGCAGGACTTTGTGTGTTTTCTCACAGGCTTTAAATTGTTGTCATTTTAAATGAATTTTATTCCACATAGAAGAAAATGAAAACAAGACATATCTTAAATTAGTACCTTAAGTCAGTTACAGGAGTACTGGAAGACTATTTCTATAAACAGGAGGACAAAGAAATCTGGTGCCTTTGCTGCAGCTGTGATAAAATATCAAAGTTGCTCTAGTATTCAAATTTTGAGTTTTTATATATGCATATGAATTTCTACACAAACACCCGTGTATATAATATTATGTCCATCAGGTTACCTTTAAATGTATTTTTGCTAATTTCATCAGCTGACTGACAGTTTTTGATACTTGTTTAGCTGTTTAACCAATTTTGTTGATTACAAAATAGGAAGTCCTAGCAAATGAGAAATAGAAATTAAGTTCACTTAAAATAAGTTTGCAGCTAAGAGTTTATATAGGTAACAGATTTTATTTTTTTACCATTTTGCATATATTCCAGAACTTAATACAACAGGTGGGACAAACCTTCCTTCAACAACACCTATATCTCAGTCTGCAGTTTCTGCCCAGAATTTGGTAATGTCTTCATCAGGAGTCGGAGGAGATGGTAGTGTCACTTTGACTCTTGCTGACACTCAGGGGATGTTGTCAGGTGGTCTTGATGCTGTTACACTTAATATCACTTCACAGGTAAGACATGCTTTTCTGAACTGACAGATATACTGATGCTACTGTCTTACAGGGCCGGAATTGGAGATTTTGCTTAGAAAATACTTCTGTCCTGTAAATACATAATGTTTGAAAACTCAGCCTTCCTTGTTTCTGCCAACTGTGTGTGCATACTGGCATCAAGAGATGTGAATTGTTTAAACAGTAGTGCAGATAAATTTTGCAGAGGTTTTTTTTTGTTTGTTTGTTTTTTGTTTTTTGGGTTTTTTTTCAATGAACAGGTAAGTTTTACTATTTTAGGGATAAACTGTGTACTTCATCATCACTATTCAGTAATACAGCTACTACTCCTAAAAATGTTAATTACTATTACTTAATACAGTATTTTTTCTTTTCCGCCTTGTGAAGATGAGAGTTGAAGTGCAATTGCAATAGTTCCTTTCACAGCAAAAAGCAGAACAGAATTTAATTGATTATCTTTAATAACAGATGGTATTATAAGAAATTTTATAAAAATAGTTCTGTATGGACTGTCATCTCCCCAATAGCTTTACCATTACTTTAATTTTTATCATAATTTAAGGTTTTTGTGGTGGCATAAAAAGCCAGAGATACTTTGGCAAATACAATCTATAGAGTGGGAAGATAAAAAAAATCTTATTAAAAGACTAGAAAGTGAAAATTTCGAGGCATTGTGTAGTTGAAGTTTCACCATAGATGAAAATATATTTGACTTCAGCTAGCTGTTTAAATATGTTATTCTACTTCTTTTTGATTTTTCTTCTCCTCTCCTTGACAGGGTCAGCAGTTCCCTGCTATACTCACAGATTCTGGTCTCACCAGCCAAAGTGGATCAGGCTCACAGCAAGTCATATTGGTAAGCCATGCACCCCATTCAGCACCTGCAAACTCTGATGAAATAACGTATCAGGTACATACTATATATTTTTGTATCTTTTGTGGATAAAGGACGTTATTTAATCAAAGTGCTCTAATAATCCTTTTACAACCTGAGTCATGCAGGTTGATGTCATTCCCAAGTAAGAGTATCAGGAAGATGTTCCCTGTGACTTTCTAGTCACCTAGATTCTGTTTTGAGTTGAAAAACACACATGTGTGTGTATATCTATATAAAAAAGAAATCCAGTTAATAGTCTATTTCTTTCTGCAAATTACATAACCATGCTCTCAACACAGACTGTCCAAAACTTTCCAAGTTGGTATTTTGATAACAAAAAAGGGCAAAGTTCAGAGATGTGAGGAAAAAAAAGTAGCACCAGTTGGTACACTTTCTCCATTCTCTTTTTGTAACCAAACTCTTTTAATAGTGGTGCAAGATATTTTCAGCTTCACATGCGTTTGAATCTCAATAGAAACTTTCACATATGTAGAATTGAATTAATATTAGAAAAAGTAGTTCAGACTTCTTGAAGGTGGAATGAATGTTTTCAACCAGCCTGCTAATGCAAGCTCTTAAACAGGAAAAATAAGAGAGGCAGATGGTGACCCACAGTCAAGTAAAGAAGTGGTGGACTGTACTGGCAAGCAGAGGGCAAGATATGGTTAAGTTGTGGCTGATCCAGGCACAAGAAACCTCAAAAGTAATAAGGACTGATGGGAGGGGGCCCACCTGGTGTGTGTATGTGTATGAACAAAGATGCTGATTCTTCTTTAGAGAAGAAACTTCGCTACTCTTCTTGGAAAAATGTTCACAACTGGTTGTCGCCCTGAAGTGACTGTACACTGCTGCATGCAGCATGGGTATATCAACAGGAAGAACTAGAGGTCTGCATGTAGTTGCAGGGCTGCAACCTCATTGAAATCAGAGAGTGAAGGTGCTACAGTTCACACAATTAGAACACTACCATGCCTGGATTCAGGATCTTTAGAAAGGACAGACTGGCAAGACAGCAGCAGGAATGGGGGTCTGCCTGGATGGCGAACCAATTGAGACTTTTTGGGTAAAGACTGGCAAGCAAACCAACATGAGTGACACTGCTGTATTAGCAATATGCTACAAATCACCTTATTGGGAAGATATAGATGAGGCTTTTAAGTTGGTCTTGGGCAGCCTACCCTTGCTGACTCTTATTGAGCAGTCTCTTCTTGAGATGACCTCAAGAGATCCTTTCCACCTAAACCAGTCTGTGATTTGCTGTCCCTGGTCCACATGGGTTACTTCAATTTATATGAGATCTACTGGAAGGGTAACAAGTAGGGCACAAGAAATCTAGAAAATTTCTGGAATGCATTGATAATAACTTCCAGATAGCATCACTGAGAAGCCAGCAAGTGAATGTGTTCTTATGAGCCTGATAATTGCAAACATGGAAGAATTGAATGGAAATGTGAAGGTCAGGGACATATTTTGTTGCAGTGACCATGAGATTGTGGAGCTCAGGATACTGAGGGAAGGACACAAGGCAAACGGCAAAATCACAACCTGAGCGTTAGAAAAGCAGACTGAGATCTGTTCAGTGATCTGCTTATGTGATGGGTTTATCTTGGGTGAATGCCAGGTATCCACCAAAACTTCTCTTATCACTACTCTTCCTCAGGGACAGAGAAAGTAAAACAAAACACGGGAGAGAAAATAAAATGAGAAAGCCATGGGTCAAGATAAGGACAGGGAAAGATCATTGACCAGTTACTGTCACAGGACAAACAGTCACAGATTGGGGAAAATAATTTAATTGATTACCAATCAAATCAAAGTAGAATAATGAGAAATAAAAACTGAATCTTAAAACACCACCCCTCCCTTCTTCTTGGGCTTAACTTTATTCCTGATTTTCTCTACATCTTCCCTACCCACAGTGGTGCAGAGAGATGAGGAATGGTGGCTGTGATCAGTTTGTCACATGTTGTTGCTGCCACTCCTTCCTTCTCAGAAGCAGGACTGTCCTCACACTTCCCCTGCTCCAGCATAGGGTCCCTCCCATGGGAGACAGTCCTCCAGACTTCTCCAACTTAAGTCCTTCCCACGGGCTGCAGTGCTTAATGAACTGCTCCAATGTCGATCTCCCACAGGATCATAAATCCTGCCAACAAACCTACTCCACCATGGACTCCTTTTTCCATGGGGCCAGAGGTCTGCCTTCTTTAGGCATCCACCTGCTCTGGCATAGTGTCCTCCAAGGGCTGCAGGTGGATTTCTGCTCCACAGTGGACCTCCATGAGCTGCACAACAGGCTGAGGAGGAATCTGCCCCAGTGCCTGGAACACCTCCTTCCCTGTCTTCTTCACGGACCTTGGTGTCTGCGGAGATGTTCCTCTTACATATCCCCACTTCTCTCTCCAGCTGCAGTTGCTGTTGTGCAACAACTTTTCCCCCTTCTTAAACATATTATCCCAGAGGAACTACCACTGTCACTAATGAGCTCAGCCCTCATCAGTGGTGGGTTCGTCTTTGAGCCCGATGTCATTGGCTTAATTGGACATGGGGGCTTCTGGCAGCTTCTCAAGAAGTGACTGTTAGTCCCTCTGCTATCAAAACCTGACCATGCAAATCCAGTACAGTTTGGAATAATTACATGTTGAGCAGACCTGGAGAGAAGGAGAACCAGGAGAGCTGTTTGAGTTTAGATGTTGTCTTCCTTCAAGCTCAAGAGTTGTCAGTCCCAATGTATAGGAAGGTAAAGGCAACAGGAGGCCAGCATGAAGGAACAGGAATCTCCTGACAAAACCTGGACATAAAAAAAACCCATATGTAAGTGGAAGCAGGATCAGGTGACCTTAAGAAATACAGAGACACCATTCATGAAGACAAGGATGGGTTTGAGAAACCCAAAGCTCACCTGGAGTTGAATCTGAAAATGGCGAAAAATGTAACAAGATGGGAATTTACAAGTATATTGGCATCAAATGGAAGATGAGTTGACCTGGTACTGATTTGAACAGAGATCTGCTGACAGGAGATTTGAAAAAGGCTAACATTCTGATTGTCTCTTCTTATCTTCATTTTTACTGATAAGATTTGTCTTCTAAAATCCCACATCACCAGGCTCAGTGGTAGAGGGTGTTTTATTGAGCATGTACCCTTATCAGAGGAGAATCATGCACAAGTCCATTGATGGGATACACTCATGACTGCTCAGGGATCTTACTGACATTGTAATGAGACCACTGTCTGTTATCTTTGAAATGTCATGATGACTGTGAGAGATTCCTAAAGACTGGCTGAAAGCAAAAGGTGCTCCTGCCTTTAACAAAGGCAGGTGGAGAATCTGGGGAAGTACAGATCAGTCACCCTCATCTCAGTCCCTGAGAAGGCAGTAGAGCATTAATCCCAGAAAGCATTTCCAAACATCTGAAAGACAAGAAGGTTATTAGAAGTAGTCAGCAAAAGTTTATGAAGGGAAAATTGTGCCCAGCTGAACTGAGAACCTTCCACAATGGGATGGCTGGCTGAGTGGATGGAGGGGAGCAGTAGATATGGTTTGTCTTGACTTCAGTCAGGCTTTTGGTGTTTTCTTTCGTAACTTTCTGGTAGACCAGCTGATGAGGTATGGACCAGCTGAATGGGACAGTGAAGTGGATTGAAAATGAGCTGAACTGATGGTCTCAAGAGTAGTGATCTTTGGAACAAAGTCCATCTCTAAACCAGTCACTAGTCGTGTTCCCTCAGGTGCAGATACTGGGTTCATCAGTGTTCTTCGTTTAGTGATGGTAGAACAGAGTGCATGCTCAGCAGGTTTACAGGAATAGAAAACTGTAAGGAATAGTTAACAGACTGAATGGTTGTGCTGCCATGCAGAGGAACCTTGGCAGACTGGAGAACTGAGCTGTCAGGACACTCATGAAGACCAGTAAGGGGAAGCACAAAGTCCTTGTCCCTGAAAAAGGATGACCCCGTGCACTAGTACACACAGGGCAGCAGAAAAGCAGCTTTTCAAAGATGGATCAGGGAATACTGGTAGACAACTAATTGACTATGAGCCAACAGTGCAGCAAAGGTCAACAGCATCTGGGATTCAATAAGGGGAGTGTTGCCAGCTGGTCAAGAGAATTGTTATTCCCTTTTCTCACTACCACTGAGAACATATCATCTGGAGTGCTGTGTCCACTCCTGGACCCACTAGTACAAGAGAGAGAGAAAAATGAATAAGGAACTGAAGCATCTAACATAGAAGGAGAGGCTGAGAGAGCTGGGACTGTTTGACTTAAAGACATAGGCTTTTGTTGGGAGATTCTTATAAATGCACGTAAATACCTGATGGGAGAGACTAAAGTGGATAGAGCCAGGCTTGTCTCAGTCATACTCAGTGAAAAGGGCAAGAGGCAATTGGCAGAATATATATGCTCATCTGAGCATTAAAAAATCCTGTTGTACTATGAGTGTGGTTGAACCCTGGAATAGGTTGTCCAGAAAGTTCAGAGTCTTCATCCTTGGTGACATTCAAAACATGTTTGGGCATGGGTCTAGGGACGTTTGACTAGATGATCTTGGGTCACCCCTTACAATTTCAACTATTCTATGGTTCTAATAATACTTTGTGCATATGATTTTTTTTTTTTTTAATATTTGCATATGCTTATGAGTATTCAAATACTCCGAATATGGATGTTTTAAAATTTCACATGAACAGATTTTCTTACTCCTCTGAATTTAAAACTAGATTTTGTGTCTCAAGATATATATGCTTTCATGAAACAGGGTGTCATTTCATAAGGGTTATTATCGTATCACTTGTAAAGTGTGACTGTGTCTGAGTAGCACTGTAGTAATAACTCAAAATGTGACAATAATGTAAGTTAGTTGTCTGCCATTCCATGTGATGTGTTTTATTTAAACATGGTGACTATATTGATTGACTTTTCAACATTTCACACTTTTCCTGAGAGCATCCAACTAGTTGGAAACAAACACACTCACAGATGTATTTTTGTAATTTCTTCCAACATGCTTTATAGTGCATCTTTATTTCTAGTATGGATAATATTCTACTGTGTTCTGTGTCTTTTCAAGCTTTTAGTTTATCCTGAATAATTATTTAGAGTACTGCTTCCTTCATCTTCATTTGTTGCTCTCTATGTTAATGTATTTAAGGTTCTTCTGTATAAAGTTGAAGGAATTTGGTGTTAAATTATTTGAATAAAGTGAAGTTTTCCCAAACATTTCTCACAAATTAAAACAAAAATGCGGGACTGCATCATCCAAATTCTGTCAGTTATTCCTTGTGTTTCAGTACTTCTGGAGGAAAGAGTTAACTTCTTTCCTGGAGAATCTGTTTTCATAAGGAAACAATTTATAAAAGAGATACTTTTTCTTCTGCCTGAAACATTTTTGGCTTTGAAATTTTTTTGGTGAGAAATGTGAGAATCATCTGAGATGATGTTCAGGAGTATAAAACTGAATATAGAAGAACATTGTTACAAATAAATTCTATTTATACTTAAAAGAATTTGATCATAGCTATTACAGTCGTTTTCTTAAAATACATATATGTGTATTTAAGGCAATGAAATAGAAATTCATATTTACATGCAAGTTATGTATGTAAATAGTTCCTTAGTGTTTGCAAGTTGCTTGTAAGAACTCCCCAAAAAAATTGGTTATATTGAGGTAGATTCTGAAAAACAAATCAATGTTGTGGATGTGCCTATGGATTTATCTAATAGTGTTTTTGTAAATTGTTGTAGGTGGCAGAGGTTCCCCCAAATGTAACTAAAAGCAATCATGCAGAAAAAGAAAGTCGCGGACACCAGTGTTTTGAATGTAGTCAAACCTTTTATTCAGTGACCATGTTGACACACCATTGTAAAGAAGTTCATGGCAAGGAACGAATACATGTTTGCCACATCTGCAATAAGGCCTTTAAGCGAGCAACACATCTCAAGGTATTTGGTAATAATAGTTGATTGTTCTGTTAACTCCTTGCTTTGGACTTTGTATGATGTTAACAAAAGGTACCTATTAGTCCTTTGTCTTTGCTTTCCTTCTACAGTGTGAGAGGTGTGCATCTGAGAGAGGGAATCTAAGTGATAATGTATACACAGATAGAGAACTCTCTTCTGGAGCATGGAGAGGATTTTAATGTATATATTGACTACAGAATGAAAAATGTGAATGCCTGTCATGCAAGTAGTAGTGCCAGGAAAAGTTTTCATGTGCTTTATTTATCAAAATCATCACTGCTAATCCTGATTTCCAGATAATATTTTGGAATCTCAGGAAGCTATCTGCTCTGCACTCTTTGAATTGTAGATGTTCTGTCTTGTGAGTACAAGTGATATCTGTAGAGGAAGAGTTTGTTCTAAAATTATTGCTGTTGTCCAGTGATATTTTCTGTGTTGTTTTCTCGAGATGATGAACAACCTAACGCATTGAAGTTTTTTTGAAAAATTAGTGGTCTATTTAAAGTTCTTAATTGAATTATAGAATGTTCCTCATAGGAATATTGGGCTGTACTAGACAAGTACTATGTTCAGGCCAGTATCCTATCTCTGAGAAATTCTAAATGGAAGTGATTTGAAGAAGATCTTTAGGAAAAGAGCAAATACATAATTTGCCCAGAATTTTGGCAGCTTCCTAGAGTTTATAGCAGGAAATTCCTGGAGCCAAAGGCAATGTCTTTGTATTAAGATTTCCTTTAACTTCAGTACCATATTTTAAGGAAATATGCTCCCTTTGTGAATTTCACCCCCTTGGAGTGATCATGTCTATCAGCCAGACTATGAGACCTTGGAGAAGTTGTCATAAAATGTGTGTTGTTGTGAAACTTCAAGTTTAGGAGAAATTTTACAGGTAAAAAGCAGTATTGATACTTGTTTTCCTTAAGTAATGATACCAAACCCCAAATATTAGTCTCTGCAGTTTGTTTTCTTAGAACTGGCTGTTGTTAAATTTATTTTTAATAATTAAAGCTTGATTTCTATTATATACTGGGTCCAGGTTAAAAATATAAGATAGCTTCCTACTCTGGTATGTCCCTCGGATTATTATACATCATTGATTTTTCAGGTAGGCAGAGATGAAGTTGCAATAAGAAGTTCAAGGGCAGTAACAGGAGACTTCAAGGCCTTGGAACAGCTTCTTAAGGGATCAGAAGGACAAACTGTTTTCTATCCTCCCAATTGCAGGGAATGATGAAGGAAGAGACAGGAAGAGATGGCAGGTCAATAACTGTCTCTGAGACTGGCATCACCAGCAAAATGTTGGGTTTTTTGGTCATGGATTGGTCTACATGCAGGTCTGCTGTAGATGGGCTACACTTGTCTCAAAGGGGTAAAAGGATCTTTGTTGAGGAGTTAGCTGAGCTCATCAAAAGAGCTTTAAACTAGCTTTTTAGGGGGAGAGGGATACAACCAGACTCAGTAGAGATAAGCTCGTGGGCAGCACACTGATGTTTGAGGCGTAGAGTGCTAACAAGGCCCTTCAGTCTCCTCTGCAGTGTGCTGAGTACACTGGAGCACGTTTGAGGTGTCCCTGTACCCAGTGCACGTCGCACTGCAGCCAGTGCAGTGCAGGGAGGGGAAATGGTCAGTGACTTGCTACACCACTGAGGCACACACAAGTCTGTAGGGCAGGATGGAATCTACCCATTGGTACTGAGGTACCTGTCAGACGAGCTTTCAAAGACATTTTCAATGTTTTATGAGAAGTCCTGGCTCACCAGGGACGCATCAGTTAATTGGAGGTTAGCAAGTGTGATATTCATCTACAAGAAGAGCTGGAATTATGATCCAGGAAACTATAGGCATGCCACCCTGATCTCAGTGCCAGCAAAGGTTATGGATTAACTCGAGTGCCATCATGTGGCACATGCAGAACAGCCATGGGATCAGGCACAGCCAGCATGGGTGTATGAAAAGCAAAGCCTGCTTGAGTAAACTGATTTCCCTCAGTGACAAGGTGATTCGCTTAGTGGATGAGGGGAAAGGCTGTGTGACTGTTGTATACCTGGACTTCACTAAAACCTTTGACACCATTTCCCACAACATTCTGCTGGAGAAACTAGCTTCCCATAGCTTGCATGGGTGTAGTGTTGACTGGGAAAAAATGGGCTGTATGGCCACTGCCTAGAGTGTTGTTGAATGGATTTACATCCAGCTGGTTGCCAGTCACAAGAGGTTCCCCGGGGCTCAGTATTGCAACCAGGTCTATTTAGTATCTTAATCAATGATCTAGACAAGGTGACTGACTGCACTCTCAGTAAGTTTGCAAAGGACACCAGGTTGTATGAGAGTGTTGATCTGCAGGAGGGCAGGAAGGCTCTACAGAAGGATCTGGACAGGCTGGATTGATGCACCAAGGCCATTTGTGAGGTTCAATAAGGCAAAGTACCAGATCCTGCACTTGGTTCGCAACAGTGCTACAGACTGGGACAGAGTGGCTGTGAAGGAGCCCAGTGGAAAAGGACCTAGGAGTGCTGGTCAGCAATGGTTGAACATGATCCAGCAGTGTATCCAGGTGGTCAAGAAGGTCAGTGGCATTCTGGCAATGAAGTGGACCAGCAGGACCAATGAAGCGACTGTCACTGTACTCAGCACTGGTGAGGTTGCACTCGAATCCCGTGTTCAGTTTTGGGTCCCTCACTGTAAGAAAGACATTAAGGTGCTGAAGCACGTCCAAGGAAGGGCAACAGAGCTGGTGAAGGATCTCAAATACAGGTCTTGTGAGGAGTGGCTGAGGGAACTGGGGTCGTTTAGCCTGGAGAAAAGGATGCTCAGGGGAGATCTTATCACTCTCTACAACTACCTGAAAGGAAGGTGTAGGCAGATAGGGGCCAGCTCTTCTTCCAGGTAACAAACAATAGGACAAGAGAAAATGGCATCAAATTGTTCCAGTGGAGGTTTAGATTGGATATTAGGAAAAACTTCTGTACTGAGAACTTGTCAGGCATTGGCACGGACCATACAGGGAAGTGTTTGAATCACCAGCTCTGAAGATATTTAAACGATGTGTAGATGTGGCACTGTGGACAGTGGCGTAGCAGACATAGTTTAGTGGTAGACTCGATGGTGCTGGGCTAATGGCAGGCTTTGATCTTAAGGGTCTTAAAGGACAGTTCCATTTACCACTGGACCATCGTGTGCTAAAGCAAACTCCATACATTATCAGACTCCTTTCTTCATTAAGGTGTTACAGAGTGTCAGCTGTGAGCAGCCTTTAACAGGAAATTAAACAAAGATAGATACAACCTTGGGTTTTGGCCTAGCATTTTGGGAAGGGTTCAGTGATCTTTTACTTGTAGTCTTCATTTTATACTGATGGTATTCTAGAGATCACCAAAAATATTAAGGACACTGCCAAACTTCAGGCTTTTCAGAAAATCCTAGGAAGAGGTAAGGATATCAGTCTTTAGATGCCACTACTTATGTGGTTTGTTCCAAAAGGTATCAATACCCACTATAATAAACTCTATAATTCTGTATCAGTATCTTGTGGAAATACCTGCAGGTTGACTGTAGACAGTAAATCGCTGACATGATTCTAAGATGAAAATAAAAGGGCATTATCATCTTATTAAAACAATGGAAGGAAACAGACTTTCTATTGCCACACTTTCAGAGGTGGTTACAATTAGGGTGTCAGGAAGGTGGGATGTAAGAGCGACATTCCATTACGTGTGAGGGGACAAGAGCCCTTTCAAAGAAGGTTTCCTGTTATTTTCTGATTAGGCAATGCTTGTTTGGAACCCCAAGATAATTCCTATCTGAATAATATGAGAATTACACAAATAAACTTGTAAAATGTCACATGAACTGTCAATGAAATACTAAAAATTTCTATAAAGAAAGAGATACTTGCACTTCAGAGCATTGTATTCCCATGAAGTCTTTTCAGAAATGTATATTACAGGAAAAGTATAAGAGATTAACAGAGCAGTAGAACTGAATTACATCACAAACTGTTCAGTTGAAAAAGTTTTATGGTGGCTATTGTAGTTACTGGTATGCTGTCTTAATTACTTTCAAGTAAAAAATGGGATAGGGAGTTGTTGGGGCTTGGAGGTTGGGATTTTTTTTGGGTTTTGGGTTTGGTGTTCTGTAGTGGAAGAAAGAAGCAGCCAGTTGCAGATAATTTTTCTGGAGTAAGTCATAGTTTTCTTCCACCATTTCAAAGCTTTAGGGGGTAATAAATAAGATAAAAGCAACAGTTTTTTGTTATTTCCACAGAAGCTGTGGTTTATGAATCTGATTTTTCTCAGAAGACCTTATTTCCCTATAATACTATATTGTTATAATTACTATGATAATAATGTTCTTCCCTATAACAGTCTCGCTGATTTTCCAGTGTAATCAAACTCTGGAGATACAGTTTGCTTCAGCTCGTGGAGTGAGGAATAGGACCTCATAGACATCAAGATGGCTTATTGTTTAGGTATAGTAAAGACTAATTATTAGTTTAGTCTGTAATGAATAGACTAGAAAAGAATATCCACACACATTTTAGAAAGTGGGCAAGTATTTGCAGTACTGTTTCACAAACAGTTCTTGATTAGACTTTTTAAGTTAAATACATTGGTATTTGTTTTCTATTATAATTTGAATTCTATCTTGGTATTAATAAAGATATTTAAATGAAAAAAAATTAATAGATGAACATAAGATATTCTCCTGAATTTGCAAAACTTCTGGTCCAGCATTAATTCCAGTGAATTAAAACCACTGAAGTTAGAACTGTTACTAATGCTTCTTCATGAAGGTGGAAGTCATACCCTCCTTCTGCTATCTTACCTATAAGGACCTTAGTGATTTTATTTTCTCTTTTTTTTTTTTAATTTAGAGTTCATTGTGAAGTGGTTCTGTTTGCATCTTGACATTGTGTGGCTGCGTGTGTGTATGTTGAGATAATCCATTCTGAGGCCTGTACAATGGTACTTGGTCAGGTGCTGAGGAATACCTGTGTATCAGACAAGGAAGGAGATGGATACTGTAGAGGCGAGGGGAGAAAAGCCTATATTAACTTAAAATGCAGTGGTCAAAATACCTCTTTGGAGGTGAGCAAAGCATTTCAAGAGTCCTGGTTTGGTTTATTTTATTTTGCTTCAGATAATTAATGAAGGGACTAATGTATGCAAAAAAAGCAAGATTAAAATTATTGATGGAGTTTTTCAGAAATGTAACGATACTGTTGTGTCACTCTTACCAACAGCTACTATACAAAAGCAATCTCAAATTTAAAAGAAAAAAAAATGCAGGCTTCCATTTTCTTCCAGCTTGTCTGCTGATGATTAAGATCTGCTTTTGTCTTCTAGGTGTGAATATATTTTTATGTTAAATACTGACTTTTTTTAAATTGTCTGAAGTGTTGTGGTTTTTTTCTTTTCTATACTGGCCTAGGAACACATGCAAACCCATCAGGCTGGACCTTCACTGAGTTCCCAGAAGCCTAGAGTGTTTAAGTGTGATACTTGTGAAAAAGCTTTTGCTAAGCCAAGTCAGCTGGAGAGGCATAGTCGCATTCACACAGGTAACACCAGAAATTATGTTTATCTCACAGGATTTTCTTATGAATATATGGGTGTTATATTTGGAGTCCTTGCTTATGCTTTTAGATAACTGCATTTAAATACCAGCTTAAGCTTAAAAAAACCCAAGTAAATTTCTAACCCAAGATGTTTGGAAGTTAAAAGGAGGAACTGCAGGCAAAAACACCCCTTTGGGTCCTTGAAATACCTGTTTCTGAGGTAGTCCATGCCCAGGATATATGGGGTGGCTGGCCCAGTCACAATGGGGTGTGTTTGCCAGTCTCTCCTGGTCATGCTCACTTCAGCCTCTGTCACCGTCAACTCTTGAGAACCGCCTGTCACCCCAGAGATAGTTCCTGAGCCCACATGTCCTGATGGCATTAACATGCATTGAGCACCAGTATCAACCAAACCTTCGAATTCCTGTGGTTCTGATGTGCCAGGCCACCGAATCCACACAGTGCAGTAAACACGGTTGTCCCATGCCTCTACCTGACCAGAGGCAGGGCCCCTCTAGCACTGGTCTTGGTTATAGTGTCCAGAGTTTCTTGTCCTTCTTTGGGGGGTACCTTCTAGCGGGTCAGGCTCTTGCCCATTGGAAATTGGGACTACACGCACTTTCGCTGATCTTCTTTCACTCTCCTTCAGTTCTTGTACTCGGGCTGCTAGTACACAGGTAGATTTCCTGTCCCATCATCTCATGTCTTCTGCATGATCAGCCAGGAAGTACCACAGCTCAGTTCGTGAGGCCTGTCCACTTTCTCTGGCTGGGGGGGCGTCTGGCTCTCACTAGCACTGGTGCCACTTGAATGCTTTCCTTAATCTCCTTTACCTCTCTAGCTAGTGCTGTGAGACCCTCAGACACTGTCTCTACAGCAGAGATACGGGCATGTAATGGGCTCTGGACCATTCCATCATATACTTGGAGTTTACTCACTATAGAGCCCACTGTTTCTCAATTTCCTTCTGAATACATGGATAACAGGTAATTGTTGTATATGGCTGGCCCCAAGCGTGCAAGTTTCCACCACATCTCTAGTGTGCACCTGACCTTGTCTGGATCGTTGTTGGGTTGCCCCTCCTTTCCAACAAGAATTTCCAACAACCCCATTTCCCTCACACCACATTCCTTCTTCCATAGTCTTGCAAGACATCTTAAGGTGATGTTCCTGCAGGAGGTCTTTATAAGGCAAGTTTTCTCTTACACTTGTTAGAAGTTGTACCCAGAGTGAAAGGGGTTGTGGGTCCCTCACAAACACCTGTTCAACAGCCACATCCTGGGCCAGAGATCTCAAAAACCTGGCTTCAGCACCATCAACTTGTAAGCTCTCACCCATAGGGTCCCAGACTTGGATCAACCAAGTCAGGACGGACTCACCTGGTTTCCGAATAATGTCCTGCCACGGACTGCGGAGATTGTCGAATGACAGCGATTCAGTGATGATCTCTGGCTCTGGGTCTGCTATCTTTGAAGGTCCCGCTTCCCCCTCATCATCCCCTGAGCGGGGTGATTTGGTCTTACATTTCCTTTTTTGGATAGGGGCAACTTCCATTGGTTCAGACTGTTCCCGCGCTCTGGCAACATCCTGAGTCACTTTGACACTAGGCATCTTACACTCTTCCCCCGGGGGGTGTTGCACATCACCGAGGTTTGCCACCGCAGTGGCATCAGGCATTTTATTCTCTTCCTTTTCCCCCTAGGGATACTGAACCATACCGAGGTTTCCCACTCCAGTGACATTAGTCATTTTACTCTCTTCTCTTTCCCCCTGGGGGTGCTGCACCACACTGAGGTGTTCCACCCCAGTGACATCAGGCATTTCCCTCTCTTCTTTTTCCCCCTGGGGATCCTGCATTCTCGTGCACTTTCTTGCCCAAGTGCTGCAGTGGTTCCCGCAGACAGCCGCCTGCGTGGAGGGGAGTCCGGAGGCGAGGCCTGCACCTTGACTCCCCCTTTCCCCCTCACTTTAGCTGCATTTTTGGCCCTATTTTCAAACATAAGATAGGTTATAATGATACAACCTTGTAGGCAAAGCACACAGAATATGATATCTCGGGCATCTAGAGAGAATTTAAGCTTCCCAAACTGTTGCAGCAGATTTGAGAGGGGAATGAGTGAAAAACTGAAAGTACCCCTCTATGTTCCTCCCCAGAAATAGGTACCATTATCACTAAACCCCCAGAGGTGGCAGTGTAGATGAGAACATGAATGCGTCCTTGAAGCCACATTTAAAATGAGACCCCACAGACAGCATAAAACTAAACTAAGAACTTTATAATAATTGCAGCAGTCTGAGTTTCACTCAGGAATTGGTTAAGAAGACTTAAACCTGCTACACCTTTTGGCATGAATTTGTACCAACAGAATACAAATATATGGTGCATTATGGTCCACATGGGCAATAAACTCAATGAGCACATGATGACACAAGAACTGTTATCCTTCTTTGCCAAGGTCCCACGTTGGGCGCCAAATAATGTCTTAATTTAGAGGAAATGAAGAAACTTCTTGGGCTAGAAACCAAAGAAGGAGACAAGCCTCCTTTAAATTTAAAACAAAATTTAATTAAGGTATGATAATAGAAAGGATAACAGTTCTTAACTACTATATATATATATATATTCTCTATTCAAGAGAAACAAAGCAACCAGAACTAAATGACCAATTTGTGGGTAACACTCCCCAAACACCCTGCAGTCTCTGCTCCTGTTGGGCACAGCAATATTTACGGACAGCAGGTGGCGATGTTGCTCCTCATCCAGTGCTGGGCTGCCCCCAGGGGTAGAGAGGTTCGGTGTATCTCTCTGGGATGGGTGGTGTGGAATTGGTGGGAAACGCCGTGCAGAGAGGGAGGAGTTGGGATCCTTTTCCATGGGCAAAACTCTCTCCTAGTCCTTGGCTGGAGGAGGGACGGTGTTCTGAGCTGGGCTGCCAGGGATGGAGGAGGGCTTCTGCCCCACCGTGGAGGGCAGCCTTCAGTTGCCTCAGGAAAACGTGCTGCAAAGGCCCCAGGTGGCAAATCTCTTTCTGAAGCCCCGGGAACTCCAAAATGCAGGGATTGGAAACAGGAGGGAAAAAAAAAGGGAAGGAGACCAAATCCACAGGACAGAGGCTCTCCGAAGGAGACATCTCTCTCTCTCCCACAGTAGTCCTCCTCCCTTGCCAGCTGAAAAACCAGTGCCCCTTCCCCTTCACTACACCCATCCCAGTGATTAAAGTTGCTAGGTAACCCACCTTCGCTCATCATCTCCTTTCTTATCTAGCCATGGGGAAAGATAAGGGCCATTAACTCCTAATTCGTTGGTAGGGGAAAGGAAAATTCCACCAGCTCCTAAAAAACTATAACAACTGCTGATACTGACTGCTGTATGCAGTGCTTCAAAAAGTAAATGATGTAAAAAGGTGAAGATTTCCTTAAGTGCAGAAAAGACACACTGGTAAACTGATTTTTTTGCGCCTCCATTATGTAATTTCCTTAGATGATAAATTGGATAGGAAACATAATAGCAATTTAGTAGTAAGTGTTCTGATATTTAATTTGCATTTCTTGTTGATGATATGGAACCATAGCACTTGGGCAAAGTCTCAAGGAAAAAGACCATTTCTGCTTCATTTCTAGGTCATCTTGATGATTTTTACTGAATTCTGAATTGTATTTTAATGTTGAAATGAAAAATTATTAAATATGGTTTTCTCTTCTATAAGGAGAACGGCCATTTCAGTGTACACTGTGTGAAAAAGCATTTAACCAGAAGAGTGCTCTTAAAGTCCACATGAAGAGGCACACAGGAGAGAGACCTTATAAATGTGATTACTGTGCAATGGGATTTACACAGAAAAGCAACATGAAACTGCATATGAAACGGGCTCATGGTTACACTGGTACGTAGCATAGTGGTAGTACCATGAGTGCAGAAAGCCATGTGCTTTATTAAGAAAGCACAACGTACTTCCCTTAAGTTATTGAGGAATTAAGCAGCACTAATAGCCAAAGACCAGAGCTGATGAGCTGATAGTTACACAAGCAACCCAAAAAAAAATCAGATTAGAACAGTGATTGGTTGCTGTTTATGGTTCCTTGTTTTTTATGTGGAGCTCTGTGTACGGAAATACAGAGTTCTAAAACTATTTCAGGAAAACAGTCAGTGGTATTAGTTTGGGGGTTTTTTAATCTTTCCAAGACTGTCTTAATAAATTTGCATTATCTGAAGTAGTTGTGTAATACCTTTCCCATCACGATTTCTTTATTCTCCAGTGGGGTTTTTTTGCATTTGCTTACACTGTACATCAAATCATGCTCACTTGCCCTTTTCTCTTGAACTCTGGTAGGTCCTGTACAAGAGCCTGCTAGTCACCAAGAACAAGAAGGAGAAGATATTAGTCGTGCTTTGAATTTAGAAGAAGTGGTACAAGAATCTTCAAATGAATGGCAAAGTATAGGCAATGTTTTTCGATGACACCTTAAAATTTGGAAGCTAAAAATGTTTATGGGACTCAAGTTTTACAGTTAAAGCTTCAAGCGTTAAAATACTAACAATAGAATAATATATTATAGCTTTTCTAATTATTTACAAAAATTACCCAAAAGATCAATTCGGTTTTTTAAGCTTGTAGAAGAATATTGGGAAAGCATCCTTTAATATGTGCTAAGTTGTCTGTGAATCATTGAACTCAGGTAATAATATATACAGTTTCATCTTCAAATTCACAGCCAGTATACCTATTTAAAAATAAACTGGAACTTTTTTTTAGAATAGAATGATTCCCATTTTTAACGGAGGTGAAAAATAACTTCATGGGAAAATCATGAAACTGTCAATCAGCTTTCTTTTTTATATATTTAAGGAAGTCACTGAGGTTGGAAACAAAACGTTGCAGAGTTGATGCATGCATGCAGTATAACATAGTGGGTTTACCTTTTTGGTTCTTCTTACATGGCACAGGAATGCTGTATTGCTGTTTAAACCTTCTTTTTTTTTTTTTTTTTTTTTTAGTACGTTTTGAGAATTCAGTGAAAAAAAAAAAATACCATGATCTCATGGCTTTGAGTTACAGTCTTGAGAGGGAGCATGTTCATTTCCATTCCTACCATAGAGGCAGACAGTTGTTAGTTTTTACAGTAAAAGTCTGAGGTTTGGAACTCAGCAATAATTATTTCAAAATAATTCAAACAAGAAGAGGTTCCAATGAAAGCCTCTTCTGTTGTTTGCTGTATTGAATCAGCAGGTACATATCTCAGTATCTGTGGAAAACACAGCCATATACTAAATCTGTGAACTAAACGTACAGTTTTGTGTTAGCAGTGAGAAAATTTGATGCACACTGTGCCAGCTATATTATACAGTGTTCCCCAGTGCTGTAAACAGTTATCATTTTTAATCTGTAAATTCCTCATTATTTTCTATGTGAATTTTGGAAGTATGTTACTTTTATTTGTTGCTTAAGTCATTGTTTCAGCAAAACTACCTAGTTGACTATGTAATGATTTCAAAGGTGCCACTTGTTAAGTATATTCATAACAAAGAAACACTGGAGTAAAAACATAGTTGTGTAGACATTCCAAAGATGGAAGCTTTTTTTCTTATTTTTGCCTTGTTCTTTTAAATTTTATTTATATGTTACATATATATAGATATATATATGTGTGCTTGTATATGTATATATATTTTAAAATTATATGAGCCTCTGTGTGGCTGATCAGTATATTTTGTAAATAAACCCATTTGCAAGAAGTTCATCTCTTTGGTTGCCACATGTACTTCTCTATCAGTGGTGGATATGTTGTACTATAATACAGAGCTGGATTTTAATTTACCTTCTGAAAGATAATTGTTTGCAGATCCTAAAAACCCTTTTCTGTAAATATTGTCTATACTTTGTCTGTGATATAAACTAGTTATTTCAGATTGCTGAAGCAAGAAATCGCTGTTGGTTTTGATAGGACATCTCTTAATTCTTTTGTTAACTGTTCGGCATATGTATATAAGTAATATAGTTGGTGACATGAAAATAACACTTTTGTTATGTGGAATATTTAATTCAAAAACATGCTAAATAATATTACTTTTTTCCAAATTCTGTTTTGTGTATTTTTTTAAGCATATGATTTTGGATTCTAGGAGACTCTAAAAATTCATTTTACCAAAAGTGCATGTCTGAGTATTAGATGTAAAGAAAAGACATAAAGTTCTTCCGCTGGTGCCTTCTCTTCCAGTCAACCTATGAGTGTTTCAGCTCTTTAAGAAAGATACTGTATTTTACAGTTGTCTGGACTCATGACATAGCATTCTGTTTATCTGTAATAATATAGTAAAATAATATAGTGCTCTGTTGCATGTATATATAAAACCTTTTCCCTGATGTTTCAGGTAATGCTGTATAAATGAACATCAAAGTTGGCTGGAGTTCATTTGCTGCCTAGGGGTTGATGTTTTCCAGAGATTGCAAGATCCATTTTGACAGAAGATGATTTATAACTAGTCACATCCAGATACAAATCCATCCTTCATAATTGGAATGTTATTTCTGAATGCTTGAAAGCATTTAGTCTGCTCTAGCTGGGATTGCTTTGCCAGTGAGTTAAAACGGGTAGTGGTTGGTACCTGATGAGAGCCTATTAAATATGGAGGGTGACTTTTTACAAGAGCATGTAATGACAGAATGAGGGAAAATTGCTTTAAAGTGAAAGAAAGGAGGTTTGGATTAGATGTTAGAAAGAAATTCTTCGCTGTGAAGGTGGTGAGGTACTGGAACAGGTTGCCCAGATAAGCTGTGGATGCCTCATCCCTCAGAGTGTTCAAGGCCGTGTTGGGATGCAGCTCTGAGCAACCTGGTCTAGTGGAACCTGTCCCTGCCCAAGGCAGGGAGGTTGGAACTAGGTGATCTTTAAGGTCCCTTCCAACCCAAACCATTCTGTGATTCTATGATACTTGGTGACCACGTGCTAAAAGCAGATCTTTTGAGTAAAAAGATGCAGTTTTTAAATGGTCATTTCTCAAGGTGAACAGAGGTTTGTATAATTCAAGTTCCTTGGTAAGGATTGAGTTGGACGTTTTCAAAGCGGTGTATATGTTGATGTTCAGTTCAAATACAGACATAGTAACCGATCTGTTGGTATTTTTAAATGCAGTATTGAAGTAGATGCATTATTTAAGGAAGGAAAAGAATTCTTGTTCTGAGGCCTACTAGCGGAGTCACAATGTAGTGGGTAAGTGAATAGTGCATAGGAATACCTCCGTTCTTTCTGGTTTGATATAGTAGTAGGCTTACGCTAGCCTAGGGCTTTTTGGCTTGTGTCTGCTCAGAATTTCTTTTGGTTTATGCCCATTCTTTCAGTACGTGAAATTACCCAGTCCTAATACTGGTTATGCATTCATGTTTTAGGAAAAGTCCTTTGGTTACAAATCAAATCACCATTTAAACTGCTGGTTTTCAGGAAAACTATTTGTGAGTAATTCAAAGAATAAATTTCAGTCTAAGTTTTAATCACTTTGGAGGGACTCATGTTGATAAAATAATGCTTTGAAGTACTGTTTTTTTACAGGAAGTAAATCCAAAGAAGCCACTTTCAGCCTCTGAGAAAGATGACTCTGGGGAAAACACAAGCGATGAAGGCAAGGAAGAAACTTTGGATAAATTGTGTAGGTCTACAGCACAGTATTTTGAAAGATTTATTTCTCGTGGGTTTTTTTACCTTAAATATTCTTTCTCATTTTTGTAGGCTATTTGTGCCACACTGGTATATGAAGGGCAGGATTTCATTGCCGAGTCGAAGACATTTTATGCCTTGCAATATCCTGTGGCCTGTAGCTGCCACTTCACAGACACTGGCCTCCCATTGTGTTCTATTACCAGCGTTCTGGGCCATGCCAAATCACCAGCAATGTCACTAGAAGCCTGTGTGTAGGCAGCTGGGTCCCAAAGTGTAATTTTCTAGTATCTGAACATTATTCATAAATTGTGGGAGAAAAAAAAAGTAAATCAAACAGACCTTAGTATATACGACCTTTACCTTCGTAAAAAACAAAACTGGCCCAGGTTTCAAGTTGATTATTTTATTTCAATAATGAATAATTTTAAAAGCTGTGTTCCTATAAGAACAATACGTATTCAAATTAAATCAACTATTACGTTGCAGAGTACACATCTGAATGAAGCTACAATAGAAAAATACACATAGCAACCAATGTAGGTAAAAGAAGATGTAATATGTGTCTGTATGCTTAATGATTTTGGCAGTTTTGTTTTCTCTAGTCTATGTATATTCTATCATCTCATCTTCCATTGTTTCATATTAATAGACACTGATTTAAACCTACACTATATGTAGATGTGAAATTCAATTAACATACATATTTATAGGTAACTTTTACTGTGCACTTACTAGGAATGCAGTTTTAACCTAGGAAGCACTAACTGTAGTCTACAGGCTAAAACTAAAAAATTAAAATAATTAATCAGACACTTAGATGACAGCTTGAAGAAATGGTAAGTTTAAGTAATAAACCAGTGCAATTCAGAAGAGCCTTTTTTCCCTATGTGTGGTTGGAAATACAGTCACCACACATTCTTTTTAGTAATTTGTGAACAATTAATATCTGAATCTAACTGAGCTACAGTTTATTTCTACAAGGCAACTACAGTACAACAGTTAAATGTTCACAGTAGTTTACTATGAGTTTGCTTTGGTGCACTGCCCTTAATAGGCATCCGGGTGTTAACTCAGGCCAAAGATGAGCCTGTCTGCTCAAAAGATGAGCCAACACTGCTGCAATACCAAGAGTAAGATTTGAAATTCTAACATCAGATGTGCAGGACTATCTTTGAGATACCAATACTGAAGGGCTTTCTTTCAGAAATTAGACTTTTTTGTGTATCTGTTTATTTACTTACTGTACTGCAAAATCAATGCTGTTGCAGCAGAATTTATATAAAGCATTGGTGACATCCAGTGGTCACTTGTGCAATCTTAGATGTTTCTCTGGGAATATCCCTTGTTTCATTACATTAGTCTAACTCAAATTTGAAATCCTCTTTCTCTCCCTCATCTGCTCTTAATTCTAATGGTTGAGATGCAATGAGCAATTCATGGTGTGGAAAGAGTTTCCTTACTGGTATTGCTCTGCATCATTGATTCTACTACATCTGCCCCCTCCCACTCTTTCACATACCTTGAACTCCCAATGTTTGATAAACCTTTCCATGACTGCCTAATCCTGTTATGAAAATAAATTATTCTGTGAGTGAGAGAAGGAAGATTAAAACAAAACAAAATTTAAAAAAAACTATTTGGATAAACAGTCCATACAACTTCTGCACATGTTGGATCTTTTGTTTTTAACAGCAGCATCTCAAAAATTCATTAACAGCAGTGCTCGATGTCCAAGATATTATAGCTCTTTATTTGTAATTCTGATGTTCACTAAAACAAAAACAGAAGATTTGAGCTCAAATTAAGTGCTTGGGAGAAATAATGGAGTCCAGCATACAGTTAGGGCATCCTGAAGAAGAACAAGTAAAGTCAGAGATCTTGTTACTTCACATAAAATAATGAAAACATCTAGTAAAGCTACTTTTTGTGTTTCTTTCATTCAGCTGTTGGTCAGGGATTGCCAATAGAAGTTTGTATAACCTACTGCATGCAGAACCTAATTGGCATTAAGTAATGGATTGCATCTATCTAGGTAATTGTGGCAGCTGTTACTAATTTTAAGGCAGTTACACTACAAAGCAGAGTACAGGATCCTTGGTTGGCATCTTAGAGTTTCAGCGTCTAGCAATTGGTGAACCAGACCGTGATCCAGGCCGGGATCCAGAGCTTCCCTGTAGAGGGAAGAACAGAGTTGGGTTAATTGACATGTATTTGGGGCTGTACCTTGAAAAACATCCATCTGGAGTAAGTACAACAAAATTTTAAGTATTATCTAATGAAAACAGCCTGCAGTTGCCTCTAGTATATCACTAAATATTACTGGAATTTTCACTTCAAAAAGATGATTGCTTTTCATATATTGTCACATAGGATTAATTTACTCATTAAATCTTTCATACAGGTCTAGATAGTATCTCATGAATTAGTTGTAAGTCCATGTTCTTACTCAGGCTTTCCTGATGAAAACAATCTATTTGTTTGTATATGATGGAAAATTCAATTTTTGTGGCTATCCCTGAACTGTGTGTATACTTTTAAAAACAAACAACAAACCAAAAAAGTCCAAACCTTGCATATGAGATGTAATAGTCTCACATCTGAAAGAACTGAAATGTAATAATTTCATTCTGCAATGTTTATTAGTGTAAATTATCAATGTTATTATATCAACATGAGTCTTATATGGAAAACTCAGATGCAGATACAGGAAGAAGCTAAAAAAAGATAAAAGGGCTGAAACCTGGCCTATTTTTACACATAAATAAAAAACCACATCAAACTAGGAGGAAAATGTGACAACTCATAAATCTGCAATTGAGAAAGTAAGTTGTTTTATAGCAAAGATGAGTCAAGCTGAAATTTCATTTTTTTGAACTTAGCCTAACTGGGTATCTTGTCCCTTAGCTTTAGCAATAATTCTAGGCAAATCTTGAAAAATGCGTATAATACCACAAATGTGGGACAGTGTGGTAATTTTTACTGTAATCAGGTGATGACTGAACTTAAAAAAAAAAAAAAAAAAAAAGGCTTTTGTGTACTTTGGGACACTGCTTTTTATGTTCTTCTTACCTTTCAGTGCTGCCTCCTTAGTTGTATAGAACTGTTTCAAGGAAAATTGAGTCTAATTCATTATGTAATTGGGTTTTTTTATTTCAAAGATATCTTAGAGAATGGATAACTTTTATTGTAAAGACTGTAGAACTATATATAGAAATAGTTGTTAATGCCTCCTGCTGTAAACAATGAATCTGTATCAAATGGACCTGAATAGAATTCTGATAAGAATTTCATAGGTTGTAACATTCGGGAAAAGGCTATCTAAAAAGTAGAACTGATCTCTCATACATATAAATCCAAGCTAAAATATCTGTAATGATTATACAAAAATAAGAGAATATTACATTTTATGGAAGATCATTAGTGGATATTTTCAGATATTCAAATGAAATTTTACAAATAATGTTGGTATATAGTGATGGACTTGATACATCAAAACTCCACTAAAAACTGTAAGTGCACAACAGGAAAATTAGCCTTAAAAGGTGTTTGATTTTTACCTGTGCCTCTGAAAAGCTCATTCCTTTTCTTAAATTGCAACATGAGAATTCTTACTACATCCGTGAAGTTTTCATGCTGTCAGTCAGTGCAGCATTTATTTGAAAAACAACTCTACGATGAAAGATGTATAACCTAAACCTTGTAAGTGACAAAAATGTGACTTGCTACAGGGGTGTTACATCTCCTATTGCACGGAGGAATAGTAAGAGTCTGAGACTGGGATCTCAGACGTTCTGACTTGAAGTTGACTACTGATTCCATTTTTCATGTGCAAATAGTACAGTAGGTGATTTGTAATGAGTGAATGCTTCACTACCTTTGAGAGACTATATAGTCTTCCTCTAAGTACCTGCCAGTGGATATGATGTGCTTTTCTTATGTCTGTTTCCTGAAATAGAGTATGAAAAATCCTTATGACTGACCTTTCTTTGTATTATGTTTTCATTTATTAGCTGTGTTGGTGGGACGGTGCTGTGATTGAAATGGTAAATTGAACCAGATTAAAGATAATCTGGCCAAGTGTTTATTTTTCATATGACAGTTTTCCAATTTGCCTACGTGATCTGGCAACTTGCTCTACTGACATACTGTAGCAGTTCTCCCACCTGGGTTGGGAACAAGCAGGGACTGTTACTGCGTCTCAATCATGTGTATGCGTCCAGCACTGCCCTGTACTACCATTCTGCAGTTGATCAGTTAACTTTCATTTTCACTATTCTAGATAATTTAGCAGCAATAAGCTGTGCCACCAGATTTGTCTTCTATATTACTTGTCATTCGTGTGTTCAATAACAACACTGATCCTTCTGCAGGTAATTGTAGGACTCTGGACTTACCTTCTTTCCTGATGGCAACTGTTTTTACCTTTGTTTCCTATCACGTAAGTAGTAAGTAGAACATGAAATAACCCTCTGGTTTATCCATGCAAATCTAGTTCCTCCAGAGGCTTTAAGAAAATTGGCTATTTCAAACATGGCAGGTTCTGGAGAAGTTTGGCTTCACTTTTCTCTGAACTCAATTTTTTTTTTGTACTGAGAGTAAGTTCAATTGTACTTTACCAGTTTAAAGATTCTGGAAAGAGTGCCCTGGCCCTCATGATAGGATCCCTTATGTCCCTTGTGAGCAGATTTATGCTCATAGAATTTTCCACTTCCATATCCTGGCTTGTGAGCTTCACCACCCTGAAAGGAAAGACTTTCATGTATATTACAAATTATCACATTCAAATTATCATATGTATGTTGTAATCTTTGTGGTCACTGAAATGTAATATTCAAATGAGGAATTTGGAGGTTGTTGGAATAAAACTTTTATGTAAAACAAGTGAAGGAACAAGTTAGGAGATTATCTGAATAGACTCAAATCTGAGGGAGGCATCAATCTGTAAAAAATGACTTAATAATCAAAAAATGAATACTTGGAAAGTTATCCTGCATGTCAAAACTTAAAATGTTTTCATTTCACAAGTTCTAAAATGTCAAAAGTATCAGCTAATTTGTGGTGTTCTGGTAATGAAAGAAAAGCTTAACAGCTTGAAGACTTTGATATTTTGTCTCAAAATGCCAGTAATTTACATGCAATCTTTTATAAAATCAAACCTGTGGTAGAAAAGTAGAATTTAATTAGTTCTGAGATAACTGTGGGAAGAACTTGTTGGGTAACTGTTTAGGCAGATCACTTCTCTACTGACAGGAGTTGCAAGGAAATGTGGGACAAAACACTTGGATTAGTGACATTGTTAGTATTGCAGACTTTACTGTAAAAGAGCAGCTGGAACTGTGGAATAAGCAGCTATCTCATCCCACCCTCCCTCCCATTTTTGTCCATCCCAGGAAAAGAAAAATGCAGTAGATGAGTCTTCTAGGAGTCTTAAAAGAGAGCTTTGCCATGCAGTGGATTTTGCTTCCTTTGTGCTAAAGCAAAAGAAATTATTGCTGCAAGGGCTGTCAAGTTGCTGGATAAAAGCAAGCAACACAATTACCATCTGAAACTGCTCTGGAAGGAGGGGGAAAAGTGGAACAGAAAAAGGAAAATAGCAAAATTGAGACAAAACAAAATTATCAGGTTGCTGCAGCAGCTTGAGGCAATAGAGCAAGATATGCTTTGGCCTGGTAAATAAAATGGCTGTTACTTGAAAGTACATTCGTCACCTACCCAGCTAAATCTGGTCAGGGATAATCCTCTTCCCTGTATATGAAAGAAACAAACAATGACAGGGTGATCACTATGGAACATAGTATCAGGGTGTGCCATATACAGAAGAAGATAAAAAGGCAGCAAAAGGTATTAAATAATGGCCAGATAATGAGGCAGGAATTGAAAACAACAATCTGTACAGTCATTTCATGAAGCAAAACAATGGCAAAAGTCCTTATTGTAATTACAAGAACTGACTTTACTAGCCGTGGTTTGCCTGTATTACGTACTTCAAAAGCCAACTTTTGTTGAGCTTAGTAAATACAAGGCCAGTTCCTGATGGGTGAGGCTTGTTTGAAAGCATTACCTTTTGTTAGTTTATTACATACAACAATCACAGCACGAATTGAATATAAAAATCCCAGTGAGTGGCTTTGGCTTGTCATGCCTCAAGTCAGGAAGTGCATGATGAAGAGAACCGTGGATTCTATGTCTTAGGCCTTTGGTTTAAATGTTCCAAATGGTACCTGTAGATTTTTACTTAGGGCCATTAAAGACAATGAATCAGGCTCACAGTTGAATTCATATGTATTAGCCCATACGTGGACATGGTTTGAGATCCTGAAACCACTTACCTTTGCTTGCATTGGGGGAGGTGTACGGGGTGAGACCTACAAACCAACACAAAAAAGTTGTGAAACAAACGCAAAAATAAATGTCGGAAATCATCAAGCCTTTTGCATATTATCCATGAGTTAAAAATTGCACTGATAAGCTCCTCTGCTGTCTTAGGCTTTGCCTAGAACAGACTGGATTTATGTCTGTCTTTAAACAGTAATAATTCCTGAATGCTGCCAGTGTTGAACACACAAGGGCAAAACCTGTATATGGTGCAGCTGTATAATTGACATCATTGCTAAAAATTGACTATGCTGAAGGAGGGTTCACTTGCTTGTGTGGGTAGCATTACAATAGTGTTTGTGTTCCTAGGTAAAAGTTATTTTTGTATTTGAATGGCTCAAAGGCATGATACAATTAATGAGGCTCAATGTAAAGGGTTGATGGTTGGGGAGTGCTGTTTGTTGATGGATCCTAAAGAAAATAGTTCATTTTAGTGCATACAAGAGCAGGGGAGACTTACAATGTTCTTGAAGAAGTGGACTACAGGGTTGTCATCAACAGGCCGGCCATGCTGAGATCTCTGGGGGATGGACCCGACATGGTGGCTGACCCTGGCCGCATGTATATCCTGAAACACAGAATAGGCATATTGCTGAGGCAGCTGGGAAGGACAGGTTATCTGTGATGTTATGATGAGTCATTTTCACCAGGAATGAAGAGAATACAAAAATGCCGTAGAAATTTAGAGATTGCACCTTAAAATTGCCAGTGCTGTGAAATAGCAAATACAGAGTATGTGTACGGACACATATTGTGCACACATATGGATGCACATGATTTTAGCATGGCAGCTCAGAATGGAATTAAGCATGTTACTGGAAAGTTCAGATAGCAGAAACCTTGTAATTTTCCTTAAGTAAGAAATATTTCTTAAGTAGGATTGTAGAATCTAATTGTAGAAATTAAACCAGAAATGGGAAAAAAACCTTAAAACAATTTTGAGTCATTCTCCGTGGCAGAGCAGGAATACATCAGCTATCATTTCTCAGTTCCCAAAGACCACATAACATTGGTGAGCTGCAGGAACAATGTTTTCTTTGAATAAGGGAATCAAGTGAGGCTGACAACAGTTTCTATTTTCAGTGCGGCTTCCTGATCAAGAGTCCAAATAAGTCAGATACAATGATTATAAGATTGATTTCCATAAGGTAAAAAAGGAAAAAAAAAACAATGTAGAGAAGTTAGGCTTGTTTTTATCAGTTATTTTTTGCATGGTGTTGATATGTAGGCACTTACTGTTTTAAAAGCAGGAAATTGTGAGCTTTATTGGATCTGTTGGATCTCCATAGTGCCAGGCAGTCACTCCTGCTATACTTCTGCAACAGTTCCGGTGTTGCCAAAGTATCCTCTGCTGCCATGATCAGGAGAGAGAGCCACTCTGCTGTCAGCGGGTGTTTACAGCCAGTTACTTCAGCCATGTGTTTTTCTTGTTAATCTACATTTAAATCACCCGTTCCTTTGCCTTTGAAACCAGATGACTGCCTTGTCATTAGGATAAATATCATGATAAATATGGTGTTGCAAACCTGAACATCCATCTTTAGCAGCAGAAATTGGTTGTCATCCAACTGCAGAACTATTACAGTATGTGAAGTAGAAAACTTCAAAATCAGATTGGATTGCACGTGGCCTGCAACTCTGCAGTGGGTTGTGGGTTGTCATGCGTATGGAGAGAAGCTGATATAATAGGTTTTTAGAGTTTAGATCAGGTAGAGTTTCTTGAATTTGGCATTCTGATCAATTATTAGGTGCTAATAACTTGGCTTATTGAAAAGGTTATTATGCTGTAAAATTTCTTCAGCCTGCAGTGCCAGACATCATCACAGTCTTTGACGGTCCCTAGCTTTTAATGCGTATGAAGCCATAGCAAATATGAAGTAATTTGTAATGACTATTCTGGGTGAATTTAATGCAGTGTGTTTCCTGGTGTTACAAAGAAAGTGCTTTCATTTCATATTGTCATCAGCAAACTTCATCTGTCTTCAGAATCTTTGATAATATTCTCAATTTGTGACAGGCAATTTCCGTGTTTCCCTTCATTGTTGTAACTAACTCTTTTCACCTGTAGTTTTTTTTTTCTTCCAATTTTTGGATCGTAAGGGCAGGGACTAAAATTCCATGGTATTTTTCTGATATTGCTCATGTTTATGTAATAACTGGTATCTGTAGGTCTTAAAAAGTAAATTTTAATGGATTTAGAATGAAAAGAGAAAATAGATCTGGTCTATCCTGCTAGGATGAGCTACTGAGGTGGTGTGATATAAGTGGACTTTTTTGAATGAACTCATTCAATAGTCATTGTATATTGATACATTTACATCATCACCATTTTTCTTCCAATATGCTTTAAGTGATTGGCCTTAAATAATATTCTTATTAAAATCTAATAGGAATAGAGAAGTGCCACCATGTTTTAGGAAGAAATAAAATTTACTTGTTTGTGCTGCTGGTCTCTATTGCCCAGCAGCTGCAGTGAGTTCTCCCCAGATATCTTGCAATGTTGTTAGGAATTTCAGTCTTGAGGGTATTGCCAATAGAAAGCATTCTTGTCTTCCCTGTCTGTATATTTTGAAATGCACTTGTAGAATAAGCCTGAATTCTGAGCCCTTGGGTACTGTTGGTGAAGTTTAAATGGAGTTGCCTCTGTTTGTGCCCTTAAGGAAAATTTAAGCATCTAATCATTCTTCAGTATCTGAATAGAACACTCAGCTTTTCCTGTTCCCAATTAACATTATGTCTGACCTTAATAAAAGATCCTGAAGTTGACTCTGATGTACATTTGAAAAAATCAAAAAGAACTCTTAAACTGAATTATCTTAATAGAAAAAGGTTTGCCACTATTGGAAATTTAAGCAGTAACTGGGAGATCTGATGACACAAATACAGTTTGCAACTTCACTGTGAAATAATAGTTTTAAGGATTAATAAAGTAAATAAGCATACTTAAAAATACATGTAAAATACCCACAGTTATCCTGTCATAGGAAGTGATTCAATATTGCGGTGTTCTGCAGTCTTTCTGGTGCTGACAAGGAAGTTGCACTGTTTTACTCTGTCACCTACCTTAGACCACTAAGACAGGAAAAAAAAAAAATTACTGAATGCAATGCAAAGAAAACATGCTGGTCTTTTAAGTCTCAACTTTAGCTATATGTTGGATGGCATTCCCTGGGTTAGCCATGTAATTTCACATCAGTCTAATTACATTTACTGGCACAACCTGTATTAATACTTTGTAAGAGCTATTACTTTAAAAAAAAACAAAACTTAAAATTGGAACTTTTTTAACAGTATGTGCTCCAGTTGGGCTTTTGTGCAAGATTATTACATTTCCCATTGACCTGAAGATACCTGAGTGTGTTTGTGTGTGTGTGTGTGTATCACAACTTTTCAGTGTTGTGCCTCAGCTGTCTCTGGGTATGAAAACTGTTGTTAAGCAGTAGCAGGCTTTTTCTCCGTGATGAAATCCCAAGAAATCCATCCCTGACTTTGCTTGCTATAAACACGGTAAGTCAGATCTTGCAACTCAAACTCATTAAGGGAGGCTTTTAAATGTGTGTTACAAGCTTTCACTGAGAGCTCTCATCCTCCACAAGAGGATTGCTTATAGCTGAAGATCACATATACGTGTAGATAGAAACATAAGGCTCCATCCATGATATGCATTAGTGGCAATAGCAGTATTAAGACACTGGATTTGGAGTACTTAAATTTACAGCTTTTTTCAATTCCTTTCAGTTATCACTGTTACGTGATTTTGATGCCTACTTGAGGATGTGAGATTAAAATCTAAAAAGTATGTTTCTCTACTGGCAAAATCCAAATACATATGCAATATGGAAATAGCTGATTTAAAATGCAATCAAACCAAGTAATGATTTTTGACATTCATAAGAATGAAAAACAGTGGATATTTTCATGAGTCCAATGAGTTCTCTTTACAAGACACCTAACATGTCACTGTGCATGAATTTAAAAGAAATTGTTAAAAACCCCAACAAATTTCAAATTCATATAGATATGAAAACTACATCTAGATTGCCTTAAAAAAAACAAACTGTTCCGCAACCTATGGGATGTAATGCTTGACCCCACCCCCAGTAAGACATTTCCAGCCATACTGGTAGACCAAAATTAGCCTTGAAGTGTTAAGTGATGAACACCTCACCTGCTGGTTTGGGGGAAGAAAAGGCTGAAACAGCAACATGCAATTTGTCAGCCATGCAGCTGATTTTGTATTAGAAAATGGGACTCTGAATCCAAACTCTAAGGAAATTACTACCCAGGTTTGAATTTCTGTAGACAGCACGGCTTCAAAGCTGTATGCCAAAGAGAAGTTGGTCACATCCTTTCAGTGAGTATGTACATGGGGTTTGGATGGTTTGTTTGGGGTTGTTTTTTGGGTTTTGTTTTTTAATGAGGAAATTTTATTATATAGTTTGACTAGAACAATCTGACAGACACTGGAATATATAAATTGCTTCATCTTGGGATTGGCAGGAGCTTTGTCTCTGGGGCTTTATGTTCCTGGGCATAGCTGGCAGTGTCAGAACCTTCCAGTTCTACTACCCAGTCACTCATCAGGCAGCACATGTGTCACATGAGGATGTGTATTTCTGTGCTCCTTCTGGTAGTTATATAATTTCTGTGAAGATGTACTGCTAAACCAGAGCTGTGTTATACTGGTATTGTTGCTTCCTTCTTCATTCATGTGCAACCCAAGTACCAATTTGCTTTGTGACAGTGTTTGTTCCAGACTTGCTGATCTGTTACAAAAAGCAATGTGGATATTGACATCTTCCCCACTGGCTGGTCTGATGGTGACATTATGGTTAATTACCAAATTCAGCAGGCTTTTTTAATCACTTTAAAATGGATGGCCACACATCCTTGTAGTGGTACTGTTAATTTTTACTAATGTAGAAATTAAGACAAAAATTAAATTACTTGCTCAAAGTTATCAGGGACAATTGGCAGCAAGGGAGATGTAGAGTACAGGAGATTCTACCTTCCAGTGCTGTGCTGAGATCATTAATATAATCTTTGTCTAAAAACTGGTAATGAACAAAAAGTGGTAGAATTTTTATGAGTGTTGGGAATAACAAACATGGCAGTAAAAACTAGCAATGACTGAAAAATAAGAAAGAAGAAAAGTGAGAGAACAGAGGTGCCAATTGATAATTCAGAACCACATTTCTCCATAACCTTCTTACTGCTTAGTGCCTTGATAATTAGCATTCAAAAATTAGCAGGTGAAAGAATTAATGCAAAAAAAAACCCCAAACCAAACCAAACAAAAAACAACCAACCAAACAAAAAAACCCACAAAAAACAACAACAAAAAAACCAAAACAAAACAAAAAAAACAAAAACAACAAAAAAACCACAAAGAAACAAAGAAATAAAACACAAACAAACAAACTAAAAACAACAACAAAAAAAACCAAGACAGTTGTTCAGGAGAGAAATTCTGGTTTGTGATAGGACCAGAGTAAGAGACTGGTGCTATTGTACATTTGAGGTTTTTCTCTGTGTCCAATTTATTCCATTGTTGTGACAGTTGATAAATAGTTTCAGAGGCAAAATCCAATCCTTTAATATGTCTTTGCTTTTCTGAAGCATTTTTCTGCCCAGCATGAATCATTTTATTCAAATATTCTTCATGACAGAAGTCTTTATCTGCTTGGACAGAGTTTCTGGTGCATATTCAGTATTGTCCTCTGTGGTTTTTTATCAGGTTAGTATAGATGACATAGATTAAACCCTGTTGAAATGATCCATGGTTTGTGTGGGGCTTTTTTTTTTTTTTTTTGGCTAGGTTTTTGGTTTTGTTTTGGCGTTTTTTTGAGAATGATCTTTCCAGCAAAAAAGAGACCTTGGCCAGTAGGTATTCTCAGAGCAGCTTCTGTTACCAACAAACTTCACAGCATTAAGGACTCAACAGTCCATGGCCAAGATATGTAAGGCATCCTAAATCAGTATTCAGCATGATAAATGCCTACTGATTGCCTGTCTATTTGGTGGAGATGCATCTGTTGGTGCTGCTACAGCAAAAAGAATATAACATTGTGGATATGGCTGTTGGTAAGGAAGCGGAAATTTCTAGAAAAGTCTTGTTCCTTAGTATTTTCATAGAGTCACAAAACTCTTAGAATAAGCAAGATGGGAATTATTAGGATAACAAAGCTATAAATACCAGGTGTACACTATCCCTTTACAGCTGCTTTGTAAGAAATTCACTAAAATCACCTGAAAATGGCAATGGAAGATTTTTTTTGTGCAGCTCAGAAATGAAACCGAGTAACTTTTGAGCGAAATGAGTAACAGAACATGTCTAACTATGGAGACCATTTTAGGAACAAGATAAGTTATTTTGCATCAGTACACAAGATGAAACCCAGCAATTGTCACTAATGGTATGTGATGACAGAGGGGGAATAAAACCGTCCAACTTTTGTTTCGATTTTTCACTGTGCGGTGTTTACCATTGTGCAATCTCAAAACAACAGAAGAACAAAATCATTAATTTTAGCATTCGAAGATGGCAATTGTTAAAGATAATGCAGCACTTAATTGGGAAGGAATTAATATATGTGGTAGGCAAAAAACACAGTATAACAAATTCTAAACTAAAACAGTTTCTTTTTTATCAAATTGGTTCATCTGCAGGGAAGTAGACAGATTGAGAAAATTTAATGTTAGGTAGAGAAAATCCTCTTGGCCAATTTTTAATAGATCTCTTTGACCTTCTGCATGCCCCTGCCACTCATTTAAACAAACACACCCCCACTCCACTATATAGCAGTAAAATTAAATCCAGACCTTACTCTCAGTTGGGCTGTGGGTGCCATGCAGGTGAAAAAGAGGAATTGCTGAGAACAACCAAGGCCAGTTTCTACCAAAAGACCACAAAGCTGCCCCTCAAGTGGCTGTGCCATCAGGCTGAGGCCCAGGCAAAGTGCACAAGCGAGCCTGGAACTTCACCAAGTGCTCAAAAGAATCCTTGGAGCTCGTCTTCAGCTCCCACTTAAACTTATTACTACTATTATATTGTACTAGTTCATAGAATATTCTAGAAAAAATCAGGCAAAAACTGAACTGAAATATCCTGTTAGAAGTTTAATGAACAGAGGAAACCTTTTTATGTAGAAACAAAGATCTTTAAAATGTTTCAGTAGATTAATTTGTATTTTAGCCTGAATGTTGTTGCTAATACAGTTCTGAATATAAAAGGAAAAAAAAACCCAAACATTTAAGTCATTAAAAGCTTTTCTGTCTGCCCAGTCATGCTTTTCTGTTTAACCTGTGATACAATCAGTGAGCCCCATTTCTGAACAAACTTTGTCATGCAGGTGTTGTCAGGTTGAGAACAAACATCACTCATATTTCACCGAAAGTTAGTGCTTGCAACTCTAAGCATCACTTACAGAGCACTTAACTTGGTCCAACTCCCAAATTCATTTAGTTTTTAATGATTGCCTCAAGCAGTAATTTACTTTAAAATGGAAATTCCAGTGCATTAAACAATGTGTTAATTATTAGGCACGAATAACATGTATATGGTCATATGTGTGTTACATGAACATGTCAAAAATCAATCCTATGTAATGTTGGCTCCTAAGCGTACTCACCTGTTGATACTTTCTTGTGTTGTACAGCTGACTCTTTTAAACCAGTCAGATTCTAGGTTCTACCCCTGCACAAGCTAAATGAGCTTCAAAGTGACAGTTCTGATATATTAATTCATCTTTGGGTATTTATCATTCATTACTACCTGCTACAAAAAAGAGGCCACATTCGGTTCCCATTATCATAAAGTGAGAACACTGGATTTAGGAGCTTCAGTTATTCAAAACCCTAGTCCTTTCCTTCCAGAAGGCACTCTATTCATTTCTGTCCAAAGCAGTGTTTCAACTGAGTTTTGTAGAAGGACATACATCCTCTTTTAATGATCTGAAAACCCATCATGTACAAGTAGTAGTTTTCTGCAACTTCTGTTAATGGATTAAAGCATTTAAAACAAATTAAATCATTAGTACACCAGTTTGTGATATAAACATTTTAATGAATACATAAAGCACATATAAAGCAAAAGATTAAAACAAAATTGTTACAACCACCATAAACTATATAAAAATAACTTTTACAAGCACACTGCTTGCACAGTAGGTTTTACAAAACAGTATATCACAAGCAATGCCACTCCCTGAAAACTAAATCTTGGAAATAAAAATCACAGTAAGTATTTGCATAAATCACAATGAATACTAGTCAGACTAGGACTGATTTAATTTAACTCCTTTTCAAATTCTCCATGGTGCTGTAGCATACATTAAAGCTTCCAACAGAGTTCAAGTCCCAAAAAGGAAAGAAGATTCTGATTAAATTATCCCTCCCTGGCATTATTTAAAACTGTAGTTCCTAAACTTTTGGCCTGTGCATGTTTATCGCATGCATTATGTAGATCCCCATTCAAGCAACTGCTTAACTCAGGAGTGGGTTTGGAACTGTTGTTTCAGAAATTCTGATCCCAAACCCTTGCTCTGCTCAAGTTGAGAACTTCAGCCCAGTGCTGCTCATACCTTTTATCTGTCTATAGGATGGGGAACCTCCACCTCCTCCTTCCATATTCCTTGCACCCAAATCATAGATATTGGGAAAGAAATAGAGGAGCAAGGCTCCTTACAGGCAACAGGAGAACATTACAAGATTGCAATCAAAACTGAAGGAAAATGTATAAGAAAAATTAACTTAATCTTTCACTAAGTCTAGCCTCAGCCTATTATTTACTGACACTGAAAATAATTTGGTTTGTGGCATTTGTGTGACAAATGTAGGTTAAAGTTTAGTACGTTAATGCATAATGTTAAACCAGGACAGAAAAGTTCTTGTCTCACTATCCAACTTTAGTAGGAAAAAAAAAATCATAAACAAAAGAATTACAAAAGCATAAAAATATGCATCAGAAAACCAAAATAGCTGTCAGTACATACTGAAGTTGAATACAGGCTAGAATCTAGGAGGTACAGAAAACATTTGATCATTTTAACCAGCTCACTTAGATGCTTTACAAACATTTAGATAAATATTCTATAAAGAGTAGGAAGGAAATGCTTTATTGTATGCTGTTCTCTCTTCTATGCTTTTTAAAATGTCTGCACCACAGTTTCTTTCTGTTGCCATTTTAAATTCTTTTTTAGCATAATTAAATTAGAGCTGCGCACAACGAGAGTCTTGTTTGAAATATTCTTAATTTCTTAAAAGTACAAAATTCAATCCAGTTTTGATTGAGTTTCATCTATCCAAAATCACAATGGGGCAGAGGGTAAGGGATCAATGGCAAATATGCTTGCTGCACCTTAGAGGAGAAGGAATATTTCTGTACATTCTGGTATTCCTATTTTTAACAACTCCCATGGGACTCCCATACACTCTTAATTTAACTTCAGAATTGCAGGGAAAGGGAGAACCTGCTTCATAGGAGAAAGGAGGCCATGAAACAGTCCCAGCATTGTTCCTACTCCACCTTTCTGTCCACAATAGTGGATATTATTCATTAATGTGCTTCTTAGCTATGGATGCAAGAAGAAAATGCCTTCACAAAGATTTTATGTGTTTTGCTTGAATGTCAGCCCTAAATCTGTACAAAGAGCAAGTGTTGTCTTTGCATTCCAGTGCTTGCTGGTGTGGGTAGTTGAGATATACGCTCCCACGGGGGCATGGGCTGGCTGAAAAATGAAGACTGCAAGAAAGGCAGCTGCAGAATTGCTTTGAAATGCTTCAAAATAAATCAAGGGCAAGCAAACAAAAAGTGGAGCTCTAGGACCTATGCCGTTTCAAGCCTTTGAAATTCATCCTTTAAGGTGCTTTTCATGATATCTTATTTACCAAAGACCTGTTTACTTAATGGAGTCTGGAAAACTGCCAAGGGACTTCATTCTATTTCAGCTCACCCATAAATACCTTCACCATCTCTCAGTACTCATACTCTGCAAAATTCAGCAAATGACAACAACTGTTTGGGGTTTAAGCACATTAGCCATGTGGATTTACTCTGTGTACACATGTATAAATAAACGACACCACAAGGCTTCCTCGATACAAGAAACCAAAAGACATTGTTTCAAAGGCTGAATAAATAATAGTTAAAACAACTGTCTGTGCCACTTGCTCAATACTTGCCACACTGAAGCCTTCCCACAAGAGAGCTTTCTAGGAATGTTTCCTAGGACATACATCAGTATTTATCACTGTGTGGAAGAGCGACATAGATGATTTGGCACTGGAAGTCCTAATGCAACTGACTTTTGCCAAGATAATAATACTTCTCTGTGCTTCCAGCTCAGATCTGCAAGTCAGGACTACATATAGTTGTTCTTAAGAAAAATAAAAACAAACTTCTTTTGGTAGGTTAAAAAAAAGTTAAATTGTCCATAATTTACTGTTTTGCAGACATTTAAGTTCTTCAAAATAGCAGTTTACTGAACAGCAGCAGAGATAAAAGAGATGATATCCTGTTCTCTCATGTATAATTATGTAGAGATTTGTAGAGAATCACCACAGTTATGTTCATGCCAAAGGATAAAATACATAATTTGTAAAACTTGTATTCATTTTTTAGTTATCACTCCTAAAAAGTGATTTGGTTGGTTTGATTTATTGCCAAGCAGGAATATACATACCAATGTCTATTCTGCATGCAGAATCCAACTTTTTGGTATTGTTTCCTTGGTGTACAAAGAAATTTCATATATTATTTTTCACTGAGTAACACAGTACATGAATAAAACAGCAAGAGTTGAGCTAGCCAACCAGGTTCCAGAAAAGAGCAGTGTTGGGAAACAGTCTCTGATATTTGCAAAAACAGTGAGAAAATACGTTTTCTTCATGCTTACAGCAACTTCTTGTTGCATGCATGAACATCACATAACCACAGAAACAATTGCCTGGTTACTAAGACTCTGCCTTACAGGCCCCAGTTTGTAAATGCGAGAAATAAAAAGAACAAAACACAGCTTGCTTAGTACTGGCTACCAACTCAGAGAAGCTTCTGGTTTTAAGTTTATAGAATATTTTTCATCCAGTTGTCTCTACATTACAGGAGTTCTTCGGGGAAGAGCTGTTACACACTGTGGAACTTCCAGGTGTGAAGCTGTGAAGTACACCAACAGTCTGCAGCTGTGGTACCACCACAAATCAGTTTTACACAGTATGCATTTATACACTATGTATTCTGTCCCAGTGCAACAATGTGAGACAGCATGTGTCAGGGGTTAGAACTCCTGAACAGACTTCAAAGGTTATTCACGGGCCCAGCCAGCGATTACAACCATTGCTTTTTGCAACACACAACTTGAGCAACTACAATAAATTCAGCTAAAGGAAAGGGTCTACAGCAGTTCCTTTAAAATGCTTATGTAGTCTGTGGACATACAAACACAAGGCTTCACTTATCATTTACATGGCAAAGGGATCTTAAACTTTGCCACATGAATAATAGTGAACTAATATACCAGCTGCACAATTTATCAGAGGAGATAGGTTGCTCCTGCAAAGGGAAATAATTGAATTAATAGCCTTTCATCAATACCTTGGATTTGAATTCATAGTGAAGAAATGGCTTGTTATAAAATTTCTAATATGAAATGCTTGGAATAAATCTTAACTTCTTGCCAGAATAAAGCAGCTGGATTATTTTGTACATCTGGGATTCAGAATAAATATCTGTCAAGCCATCTCCATGGAAATACTGTCAACTGACCTTAAAACATGCTCTTACACAAGCAGGCTGAGAATTTTGTGACAATTCTTTTTCTAACACCTATTTCCAAGTTTGTCCCTCCGTGCCAAGCTATGTAGAGATTGTCTTGCATTTAGTGCTTTCACCTAGCTCCCTTTTGCAAATATTTAAGAACAAAATGCAAAAGCAAACTGAAGTTTCTCTAAATGGCACAGCATACGAAAGCATACAATACACCACATTAAATACTCATAAAAGTTTTGCTCGGTAATATTTCTAAAGCCACCAGGAATTCTAATTCTCCTTGTTAGTACCCAGAATAACTCCTCTTATTTCTAAGACATCTATGCTTTTTTTATTGTTGTTTTCAGTTTAAAGCCAAGCATTACATTACAAGTACTATCTTGCTGGCTAAGTCAACTCTTGCATTATAGCAGTTAAACTTTTCTTTTAGACCCACCCTTCCTGTTTAATTGTACTGTATTTTGCTGTAGCCTTGCAGTTCTCTATTCCTCAGAGCTCACCTTGCCCGAGCCCCGCCGGGGAACATGTCTTTCACCTCCAAAGAATCTGCCCAGCGAGTCAAGTAGACCCGAGTCTCTGTGCCTTGGAGATCCATGTCTAGCATGGTCTATAGTGCTTGCAGATGCCATTTTTGATCCGTGCCGGAAAGAGGAGCGTTTTTGTGAAGCCATCAAATCCGAATTCTCTGAAGCTGCTGCACTGTCCTCTTGGATGGTCTGTAGCTCGTCTGACTCTGAGGGCCGATCTTTGAAGGTGTTGTCTTCTCTTCCTGGGGCATCTCGGGAAAAGAGGCGGATCAAGTGGGGGCGACCAGTCGTGTCAGCTGGGTTGGCCTCAGGCCAGGCATTCTTTGGGTCTGCTGTGCCTTTGGAGTCTGTCACCGCTGGGTTCTTCGTGGAGGTCCCATTGTTCTGGTTCACATCTGCCTCTCCTGCAAACAACAAGGATGAGATATGAATACAGGCCTGTGAAAAACAGCCCTGGAACAATGCTGCTTTCTCTCCCTTGCCTTGAGATGCTCATTTCATACAAAACCCGTAATATGTGCAGTTGTAATGAAACTATGTTCTCTAACAGCCTTTAAGAACATTAAGCTATCTTGGAACTGAAACCAGCATGATGTTCTCACACAAATTTGCAGTAGTTCTAGGTGTTTTGTTTTGGTTTTAACACATTTATAACTACATCAATAGGTTACTTGAAGCACAACTGAAAATGACTTTATTTACGTGGAAGACTTGCTGATGAGGAGGCTTTCAGTGAGCAATCAGAATTCCCACACTTTCCCTTGAGGACTGCAACACTAAACTATGCCATTTTTTTTTCAAAACAGAAGAAAAAAAATAAATAATTAAAGCAACACTGTAGATCTCTGCCTTCACAAGTGCATGTTTCCTCTCCACAATGTCAGAGCTTTTGGCCCCATTTGGAATCCCTCACTCTAACTTCAATAAAGATCAAATAAGCATAACAAGGGGAGGACGCTTTTTTTTCCTCTCTTGAAATTGCCCTCACTTCAAAAAAGGCTGAAAACACTAAACTGCAATTTCTGCTTGGCGTCCTGTGACAGTTTTTCTCCATGTATAATTATCCTGGCACTCGGCATACAATGTCCTAGCACTGATGCTGAAGGCCTAGAGCAGAACAACAATTTGCATTTAGTGCTTGTGAGAAGTGACAGAAAAAATTATCAGAACATGACAAGCTTTTAGCCAAGAAAGGTGCCAAGACAGACTCCCATGGTATAAGTCAAATGCCTGTTGCCCTCTCTGCAGCTGAGTTCTGATGCATGCAGTAAAATATCTGAAAACCATCAGCTGCAGCACACTTAGCACTTAACCTGCAGTAGCTCCTTCTATCAGTGATAAAAAGATTTATGGAGGTTTTTTAGTCTATACCATGATTCCCTCTGTTCTAAAGGAACTGCACCCACTGAGGAATATGTCCTAAGGAACAGCAAAAGAGCATTAGTAGGTCATTGCTGGAGGAGCAACCTTCAGTGCAGGTATCTCTCACTACCCTGTGTCAGAAATGTCTTTTGGAGTTAAGGAGGCTCAGAATTTCAGAAATAAGTTACAGTCAGTCATGTGTTACCTTTAGGGTCTGCTAATTACCCCATTACATCCTCATTTTATGTGGTCCTTGTTGCCATAGGAAGAATAGAACCTGGTAAATACTGTTATGTTTTTGAAGTACTCTGGGCTCAAGCACTGCTGATTCACAAGTGCAATTTCAGACTTGTCAGTTATTCCACATAGTTTTACGCACCCAGAGGACACTAAAGAAAAGTTTTCTAAGGCTGAGAATAATTCTAAAATAATTTTATGGATAAACATACAAGACAGTAATGATGGCTTCTGTATCTGTAACCTACTTGCATGTAGGTTACAGTTGGTTGTAACCAGCCTGCTAGTTTTTGAGAGAAAAACATAAAGTGCAGNTTTTTTTTTTTTTTCTTCTTCTCTGAAAACTACCTAGAAAATGTTGGGGAACTTCAAGAGAAAAATCTTTGGTTAAAACATCTGAAAGTATCTCTTAAGGATACAATTATTTAACCAACACTGTCACTGAACATCTCATTAGTGAGGGGAAGTATTTCCCGGTAACTTTGGGACTTGTGTTTCCCTGAAAAGATACTCTCAAACTTATTAGAAACAATTCATACACGCAAGTTATTTTCTTAATAGAACAAAAGAAAAGTAACTAACTTGGATATATGACACATTTTTAAATTGCAAAACATTTTAAACAGCAACTCTAAGCCTAGATTCTATACCATAATACAAATCCATTCAAGGACAGAAAAAGAAAAGCAAACAAAAGACTTATTGTATTTAATTAAATGCATTAACAAAACACCAGAGCATCTGCATACTAATATTTTTTACAACAGTTATTCTTTGTGTCACTGAATACGGGTATTGGTAAGCAACAAAGAAGGCTAATTGTGTCACAAAAGTAGCTTCTCCCAATGCATACTCAGTGAGCTATAAAGTACAAATCTTTTTGTATGCTTGATTTCAGTAATGAAAGCACACATTAAAGTTTTTCCTCTAATTTTCTGCACGCTTTAGTCTTCTCTGATATATAAAAATATGTAAGAGATATTTAGTATTTCTGCTAACTAATCAAAGTCTTCCAGTGCATTTGGGGAGACAGATCACTTTAGTAATGTCTTAAGGATATCCAAAATTAATGAATCATGTAAACATATGCTTATTTGTTCATTTAAACCCAAATATTTAGATCTCTATTACAAACCATTTTAAATGCTGTGTATATGATACTGTTAACATTTTTCAGTTGTTTCTCCCTGCAAGATGGAGCTCTTTGTTAAAACAGAGTACTCTTCCTGTGCCATATCACTTGTACAAGAGAAAGCTGCCCAGAGAGGAAGAGATCTTAAGTTTTGTGGTGGTTTGTTTGTTTGTTTTTGTTTGTTTGTTTTGGTTTGGTTTTTTTGGTTTTTGTGTTTGTGTGTGGGGGGGTTTTTTTTTTTTTGTTTGGTTTTTTTTTTTTTTTTTTTTTTTTTTAATCCTTGTAAAATGGGATATAGTGGAATGCATTGCCACAGGCCTTAACCAGAAGGCTATCAAAGTGTCTTCTGTTTATATTTAAGTGAATACAGTCATTGAAAGGTGTGCAAATGACACTGTGAGAAAATCATATCCTCACATTAGCCCAAAAGTAGCAGGAGGGAGCCAGAGTGTGAGCAGGGATGTGGCACTCGGCACAGCCAAGGACCCCTCCTGAAGACAACGCCACCTTTTCACTTCTCCTTGCTCCTGGAGCCTGCTGCTGGCACAGTTTTCCCTCTACATGTTGGTCAGAGTGAACAAGGCCATTTGTTCCCTGTATACACAGGGATTCTCAAAGCAAGGACTATAGATGGACAAAAATTCTCAATAGTCTGTTAATGAAACAAGGAGAAATTTCAATGAAAATATTAAATCCATTCCTTCACTGTCTTTAATAGGAGTTAGACACCATATAAGTATTTTCAAAACTACTGTGCCTCGATACTCAATTGGACACTAATAGTTTATCCCATTTCTTGAGAATCAAAATAACTCACTGACATGAGCTTCTAATTGGGTGGGACCTCTCAGCCTCATGGTTCAAGCAACAACTACTCTTGAGATGATGGAAACCTGTTGTACGCAAACTACAATTTCCAATAGAGAGACCTTGGATACAAATATTCCTCTCATGGGTCACTTGGTAGAGCCGCTCTACCATAGTCTCTCCTTGTGTACACATAAGTCTGTAGTCTCCTTCCATACAGAGGACAACCTGGAAAGGGGTTGTTAATCTAGGAGTTTTAAAATAGATTACAAGTTTTCATCTTCTCCCACTCTTTTCCAGTCTTGCTTTCTTGCAGATACTTGTAATTCCTCTAGCATTCCTATTGCTACTCCCTCTACAATACTGTAAAATAAATGAGGAAAATTAAGCTAATAAAAGCTGAAGTGCATTCCCCTACTTTGGCTTCTCAAGAAAGACTCAGATCAACAGTCACAGCATATTGCAAATATTGATCGTGATAATACATGACAGGAACTTAGATATTTGTATGAAATCTTAAGAATTAAGTATTATTTGCTCATTACAAACGTCAGAAAGTACATTAATCCTGGTAACTGATTTCCTTTTTCTTGGCCTTCTTTTCTCAGGGTATAAATATAATTTTCATCTCACTGAACTCAAGGCACCCTTTGAATCAACTTTTCTTTTTAGCTTAAGTAATATGTATTTATAAAGCAGTGTTTTTCAGTACATGAAATGTAATGTGTACTTGTCCTTTTGGTCTTCTTTCTCTCTTCTAGAAAATTACAACGGGATAGATAAATATAATGTAGTATAGTTCTCAATTCTGAGTCAACTCTATTTCAGTATGTTTACTGAAATGATAACAACAAAAGATGAATCAAAACCTCTTAAATTTTGTGCTGATTCACCTATTCAGTCACTTGACCAACAAAGGATTATACCCAGAAATTTATCAACTTTGTAAAAGCTAAGATTTCAAGATCTTCAGTAAGCTGTAGCAGTAAAGCAAATGTATTAGTAGTAGTTTACCTTGCATTATTCAAGAGGCTGAAAGCACTATTTTGGAAGATGTGGTTCCAAGTAACATTTGTGGTAATATCAGGCATTTGAAAGAATGAAAGGCCAGATAAAGCATATCCATCATCACATCACTACATATATGCTGCAGTTGAGGATGTCTGGGTTCTAATTCTGTGTTAACTGTTTCCCAATATTCTCCCTTTCCTTTTGGTGGAGTTAAGATCTCTAGAAAAACGACCTTAGAGGAATTGTTTTGCAAGATGATGTTTTGCATAATGCATTACAGCATTATGCACTGCTGAGAGCCCTAACTCTGTTTCTTTGGATATGCTCTTAAGGCCACACACTTCCATTTGTTCTGCACTATCACATACTTCATTTCAAACTCTAATGTTCTTGAGTAAATGGGACAATGGAGTGTGTAAATGAGGAATGGGTGCAAACCAGTAAAGTGGTGCAGAGAAAGGTTCAAACAAGGCTACAGATCCCCTGGTCACTTATTCCGTGACTTTTTAATCCAATCAAAGGTCTTGAGGTGATTCCACTCTCTCCCCTGGGCACCACTGAGAGGTACAAGCTAGCTCCTGGTTTGGACTTTTACTGCAGTGCAGTCCCAAGTAGAACAGAGTGTCTACAGCCAAAAGGTTTCACTACAGAAATATTTGGGGAGAGAAAGAATTATGTCTGCATTGTAAAATCTGAACTGCAAAGCTGGATTGGATCCTCATTATGCAAAGACACTGAAGACAAAAAATGGCTCTCAGCCTAACTTCACTAATGTGGTTAGAAGGCAATATGCCATCAGACATTTCAATTCACAGATCTAATTACCGGGTTTTTCTTATGCTTGTCAAACAGTTGGAAATCAATTTTGGACAAATATTTCTGTTTGAAATGGATGACACGCAGCATAATTGTGAAACAAACAGTTGGTCATAGCTCTGAACACAACTAGAACCAATCTGACAGTGCACTTAGCCTTTAGACAAATATTTTCCTCATTTGCTAGCAGAGTGAATGCAGAGAGAAATGCCAGTGTATCTCATAATACATATTCACACAACTTTAACACTCCTACTGCTGTCAGCCAAGAGATCACTTCCATTACAGCTTGCTCTCCTTCCATCCTCCTTGCCAAAGCTTATCACTTTCAAGGGAAAAAAAATCCACTCAAAGGCAAATTTTCTCTATAGCTTCAGCATAACTGAAAAAAGAATATTTTTCTACACTCAAAAAACTCAGCCTTTCCTACAGGTTAGTCAAGGTGTAGCTCAAACCTCCAAAAAAACAAGAAGCCACCTGTTAAGCATAACATCCATTACTTGACTTTCCCCATAGACTGCTTTCATAAGACATTATTTACTTGTGCTGAGTTAAACTGAATAAAAAGACCAACTTTAGTTATATACTACATCTTGGGTCAATAAGGGTCACTGGCTCTGCCTGCTGAAAAGGATTGCACTGCTGTTAGTACAGGTACAACATATTTTTAGACCTGACATTTAGACTGCATTACTGTGGCCAGGTGAATAAAACTTCCACTTAAAATTTTACTGAAGCCTGACAAATGCTGCTTTTCCTGAATCTGGAATACCAGTTCTTTGCTGTTCTCTGCAGAAAGTATTATGCCTCCTGAGGGCTAATACCAGACTGAAAACTAACAGGTCAAATAGGATCTATTCACTAGTACCCAAGGCTTGGCACAGTTTCTTTCAGACTCATGAAAGATCTCACCTGTCCAAACCTTCCCTGTCCTCTCACACTGAAGAAGAGCTGCTGAGGTAGCAGAACCTGGCCTTACAAAAGAGCTGACATGAAAAAGGTTTGATGGAGAGAAATGTCAATTCATATCCTGTTATAGAATTGTCTTTGCAGGTGTAACAGGAGAAAGGAATGATGTTTTATCTATATTATTTGTGCTCATATTTTGAAGAAAATAAATACTGCATTCACTCAGGTAAAACAGGAATATATGCTTCTTAGCATAAGATTATGCTGTAGGGAAAAACCTGAAAACTGCATAGGAGGATGAAAATTTTTTCAGACACTAATTACTACAGTATGAAAAAAAAGAAGTGTGATTCCTGTCACCTTATTTCTGATACTAAACTAAAATGTACTCCAGATCTGCTGGAAAAAAAAAAAAAAATTCTTGAACATTTGACATACTTTGGCACCAATTCACAAGTAGCTATTTTACTAGGTAAGAGACATATTTCTCTTGAAATGACTAGCAACCTTCATTCCAAAAGGCCAGTAAATGAAAAACTTGCTAGCTGCCAAAGGTGTTTCTAACACTAGCGCTGTTCTTTTGACACTGGGATAAATAAAACTCTTGAGATGACTTGTCAGTTTCTTCTCAGTTCCCTCAGCATAGCAGACAGAAGGCCTTGCCATCATCCTGAGATGTGCCATTTTCAGCACTATATGAAAGGTAATTCTGAGAGCTCAGGAAGTGGAGATGAAAAGATATAGCTGTGAAGTAGTTCTTCTTGAAGGCTGCCTAGATAGGAGAAGTCTGCCAAAAACATACAAGCACTGTTGATCTGCACAAAGACAACCAAAATCATTGACCCTCTGCTTAAGGATCAAGAAAGGACTTAGATTTTAAGTACTGGTCCCAGTGTATGCATTGCCTATAGAAGCAAAACAAGTTTGCATAGGTCCCACAGAAACTAGTTAAAATAAATACACTTCTTTCAATATGACAGCAATTGTTCAAAGGTCGTATTTATACTGAGGCAAATTGTAGAATTATATGCATCACAACCAGTAAATTATGTCCTTTAACAGCAAATATCATCTGCTTTCCTAAGATTGTATCTTTCATTGCAGGGGCTCAATGCCTAAAAGCTGAATGATGATGGCAACATAGAAGTCAATACACATTTATTTCATCTATAAACTAAGAAGGGTTAAGATGGATTATGAAGTGATAAACAACATTAATTTTGAAAGTTCATTAGGTTAATCAACAACCTAATTTTTTAATTTTTTTTTTTACACTAAATTCTGTTAGACTTCATCATCCCAGACAAAGTGCTTTATATGTAACTGTGAATCACTGTTTGCATCAGGAACAATTTCTTCACTGAAAGGGTGATTAAGCATTGGACTGGACTGCCCAAGGAAGTAGTAGAGTCACTAACTATCCCTGAAAATGTTCCAGGAATGACTGGTACTGAATGTGGTACTTATTGCCATGGTTTAGTTGATGTGGTGGTGTTCAGTCAAAGGCAGGACTCAGTAATCTTTGAGGGCTTTTCCAACCTTAATGATTCTATGAAAGAGAAAACAGCTCTGGAGTGTTTTTAGTCTCATGGGCGTGTGAAGGTGTGCGCTTGTGAGGACAAGTAAAGAAATCTGCAAGTAAAAGAGGTATTAAAAAAAGTTAAAAACATCCCCTGCAAGAGAACAATTTTTGACATTGAGGTGGTAATAAAAACCAATCCACTTGATTGCACAAACTGCCTTGTACTCTGCACGCTTTCATAGAGTTGGTCACTTGGTTATCCATGCCACTGTTTTACAATGAAGAGCCGTAACAAAGCCCACACCATGGGCCTACCATTGCAGAGGAATGCAGCAGTGTAGGCCTGGCTCACACCCTCTCTCTCTTGTTTTCCAGAACTTCTGGCATTGCCTCCATTTGCTGAGGGTTACAAAAGAGAGTACAGAAAACAAAGGAGCCTGTGGTTGAAACCAGTGGGACTTGCTATGGCAGAAATTTGGAATCTATGAGAAGCATGTGGCAATTCTCCACACAGCCTGCAGTTTTTTAAAAACGTATACAAAGAATTTTATCCACCCACAAGTTTCAAAGAAAAATGTTTCTTTGTGTTACTAGCACATATAGGTTTGTATTAAGTGTCTCACAAAGGATCCTCCCACAGCAAAGTGAGCTGGAGCATCATTTGTAACAAACAATTTCTTGTATTTAAGATTAATTAAATTATCTGTGTGACCTATTAGCATATGTGTTCTTCAAAAAACTCTGCAACTGACCAGTATTAAATATTGTTTGATTATTCATCTTTACTGCTTTAGTTGCACTGAGTCTGAATAATTATTAGACTGCAAATCTGTACATATCCCACCCCCTCCCAAAGTAATAGCACAACAAAATGACTAATGCTTTAATCAGATCTCATAACTTACACTCTTTTATATTTTCCACATCAGTTATGTTTTACTGAAAAAATAGCCTACTCCTATCAGTGCCAACTGTTAAATTTCTTTCATAACACCATAGAGAAATAGGGCTTTAAAATCACAGAAGAGATGCTGGTGAAATGAATGAGGTGAGGACAGCGACTGGAACCAGTTGGTTCAAAGAAGTTGCTCAGAACATGATAAGCAGCACAAAAAGTCCCAGCTGTAGAATACTTTCTGTTTAAATCCATCATGTAGTATCTCCAAAAGAGGGCTTTATAATTGTGCTGTGTTTTTTTTGACAAGGAGTTAAGTGCCTGAGTGGTATTTTATTACTCAGAAAGTATAAACTGCAGAATAAAATACAGTTGCAATAAGTTAACCAAATATGCTGCCTTTAAAACTCATAATTTGATTGTAACCATAAGGCAGAGAAACTGCTCACAGCAAGGCTATAAATCCCAATTTTTATAAGCTGCATTTCAGTCCTACAGAATAAGATTGTTCATGTATGTTAATTTTTCCCAAGACCGGCTAACTAAGCTAACACCAAAAAACACTTCACAGTAGTGCCCATAGCCCAGAGTACTGTACAGGAGTTTTTCACTCCTTTTAAATAAATTAAAAAAAAAAAAAAAAAAGGAGAGTATGAATACTTTTAGGTCCCCTCAAAATACTGCACTGATTTGCTGTTTGGAGGACATAACTTCAAAGTTTGTTTTCCAAGATAGCTTTGTATAGAACAGGCACAGGTAGAAGGCAAATTATAGGAGCATGGCAGTTCTAGAGAGAACAGCTTACAATGCAAGCTTGTATTTGGCAGCTGTGAATCACCTGCAGGGTGATGCAATCAGTAAGTTTGACATTTTCATTCATCCTTCAGGTGTACACTGCTGCATCTCTGGATTTCTCTATTTTGCTCTGTTAATGTATTATGAACTGAAGCTTTTAAAAGCCCAAGTGATCTCAGGGACTCATAGTTACAGAACTTGCAGAGAGGGGAATTATTTTGGCAGTTTTTAGAAGAATTTTTTTTCCTCCCAGAAAATTCTAAGATACACTAGAGTCCTATAAATGCCACATTCTGAGAATGATGTACATATTTGCTAAAATTTCTAAAAATATTTTAAATACCTTAGCACAAATAAGCCTGTAAGCCATTTATCATTGTGATGAATTGTTGTGCGTTTAAAACAAAATTGGAGATCTGGCTCTAGAGAAGTCGACAAAAAATATTAAAAAAGAAAAAAGACAAAAAAGGTGATGTAGGGATGTTCAAGGCTGCCTACTTAAAATGCACTTCTCTACAATCCAAACAAGTCCACAACTCTTAGACACTGCATCAGTCTGACATTATCATCCAGGTGGAGAGAGTTTATTCACAGAGCTTATCACATCTCAGAAAAAACTGATGAAATACTCCATGGTAATGCAAGCAACTCTGTGCCCTGTGGGAGGCAGAAGCCCAGGTGCTGATCCACACCTCCTACCCACTCTGCCCACAATGCCTGTGGCAAGAGCAGCTCCCTGCCCCGTGAGGACATGTTGTGACCCACATAGCCAGCTGTGTCCAGGAGACAGATGATGTGAGCACCTCTGGGTCCTGGGGCAATGCAATGACCGTGTTGTGACTCACAACTCCAGTTCAATCCAAGACAATAACAGTGGAAGAAGCTCACACCTTGGTGGGCACAAGAGCCAGCTGCATCCATGTGAGACATGAGCACCTCTGTGCCCTTTGGGGACACAGAGGACCACATCATGAACTTCACATCCAGTTGAAGATGCTCATATTAGGAGAAGATCCCTGTCTCATATGAATACCATGTAGCAGTCACCTGCAGCTCCAGCTCTGCCCTTCCTATGGGCAGCGAGAAAGTAATTCTGCCTACAAGATCAGAAGCTAACTGTTAATTTTAAAAACACAGTAATGTCAGGGATATTCTGCACTCCATTTAGTTTTGGACTACCTGAGAATGCTTACTCTAAACAGACTTTAAAATGTATTCATTTAACAACATGGGATTTTAGCAGGTGAAAGTCAAGATGGTAACTCTGGGCTCTCAGAATAAACCTAAAAGCCAGGTTACTCAAAGGACAAATTCCACATGCCATATCCAAAGCCAGTAGAGAAACCACACCTGAGCATGCTTAAGGCAAGGATGCTGACGGAGCACAGACTTGCAAGGCTGACTTTGGCTGGTCTCACAGCTTAAAGTCTCTCTGCAGGCTCTGGCACAAGGAGCACAGTACTCGATAATGCTGCATCCTGTTCACTGCTGTGAAGGGAGGGAATGGGATTTTTGCCACTATGGCTTGTCATTCATACTGCTTGTCAAAACAGCTTTGTCTGCAAGCTGCATAATGGAGAACATCAGCCCTGAGGTCGAAGCAGAACCATCAAATTGCTGTGGCAGAACCAATGGAGGGTATAAAATATTGTAATACATGCAATAAACAGTGTGTAATTTGCTGAACCATTAGCAAAAAATTATTTCAGGGCCTTTACACATTTGTAATCTAGATACAGTTAAAATCCCAAGAGTTTTAGATGCAGTTTGACTCATACAGCAATGATAAACTATTCAGAGTCTTCTTGGTAAAGTGATTTCATCAGTGAAGAAATGTGATATCAAAAGACATTTTTCAGAAGGGAACTCTAATATGCCTGAATAGTTGATACAAGATTTGATTAAAATGCCTGCCTGGCAAAAAA
>VXAU01001573.1:0-21764 GCA_013399695.1 Formicarius rufipectus | reverse complement strand
AAAAAAAAAAAAAAAGACATAGGAAGGAAACCTTATTCCAGAACTTATCACAGGGTTCACAGGAGGCAATTTCTTCTTTATAATACCCTCAGGTGCAATCCTAAAACCAGAAAAAAAGAATACCCAAAACTAAGCAGGAAGTTCAAATCCAAAGGACTTAAAGCAGTCTGCACTGATTGAACTCGCACAGGGTCTTAAAACAGAGAGAATATCCCACAGAAATACTGGCAAAGGGCTAAGAGCGTTTGGTAGAAAGATACCGGGGCAGGGGCAGGGGAGGTGGTGGTGGAGGAGAGAGATGAGCATTTCTTTCAATTATGAACAAGTTAATAAGAACTTTGAACTCAAGACATTTAGAGCTTGATACCAACCACCTTGTCTGTCTCTCCTGCAAGCAATGGCCTGCACTTAGCAGGGAATAGAGGAACATTACACACAATCTCATGGAAAGGCTGTTCACTCCACAGCCTTAAATGTCTAGATGTAAAGCTTTCAATACTGAAAGAAAGGACAATATTTGCATCGGTCACATCATCCTGCTCTTCTCTCATGTCACCGTCTCCCTCTCTGGCCCCCGCAGCTTTCAGTCCTTCCTCCCAACTCCTCTTCAAAAGGTTCCCAGACCAAAGCTGCTGTCCAAACCACTCTGCTGTGCTGCCTATCTGACTCCCACCAGCTCCACCTCCACAGACATCAAGATCCCTCACCATACCGCTGCAGGCTTTAGCAGACTTCTTCTGGGATAAAATTCCAAATTATCTCTGCACAGCAACTCACTTCTGAATTCTCTTGTCAGAAAGCCTACCTACCCAATACCAGTCAGAGCTGTCAGAAGCTAGTACAAGCTCACAACAAATACTTCTAAATCAACTAGGAGAGTCACAAGATTAAAGCACTAATGTCTAAATTCAAAGGGTTCCCACATGTAAACTAGATATTTCATGGCCTTTTGCACTTTCTCAAATCCTTCTGCTGCTCTGGATTACTGACATTTGTCTACATTAGTTAAGAGCTTGCAAAGTCATTTCACAGTACATTTGGCAAACATCTTTACGGCAGTGCCCCATCACTCTTCTAGAGTTCCACTGATGGCACACTGCTAGAGCAGCACCTGCCCAGTTTTCTTAATCCAGTGTCAAATGTTGTTTGGTTGGTGCCACCAGTTGATCTGTGTTTAGAAGTTTGGTTTTGCTGCAGTGAAAAATACTTAATATCTCACCCTTCCCAGAGAAATCTGAATGGCTGTGCTAACACAAAGATCATACACTGCTGCCTTCTCCACAGCCCAAATACAAACAGGATTCTCCCCATCTCATTTTACAAGCTCATCTATATATGTAGTGCATGAAAGGAAAACATTTCTATATTGGCTGAAGGAGGGGACAAAATTACAAGATTTCCAAAGTAGTCTGGGCCATTGGTACCATTTGTGCACCATGAAATCTCACATTTCTAAAAGATGTATTTACACAGCATTTGATAGACTAAGAGAACATTTTCTCTGTTCACACATCAGTTTCAAGTCATCTAGTCCTTCTGTGGGATTTTACCTGACATAAACTATGATCTTAGTCAGAAAAAAAAATCCAGGAAATTATTTGGGAGTCCCAAAGCTGTTAAAAATCTAGACATACAAAAAAAAGCCCATTTCTGCCTCTGAGCTAAGCATCTGTCAGAACAACCTTTTTGATTTCGGCTTTAATATTTTAGCATCTAACCTCAGCTATACTAGGTCTTAAGAAACGCCATTCAGCTCTCCATCACAATAAACCATGTCACACACTTCTAAATATATTAATAAATCTGTCCTCATCTATACTAGGCCACATCAGACATATTTTCCATACACTAAAAAAATCATTGATATCAGATTATAAATAATAAAGAGGTTTTTCACATTTAAAAAAGATCACTTTTCCCCCCATGCTGAACACTTGTGAGCTGTACCATAGTTATAAATGTGACTCAATGCTATATGAAGAACAATGGTGACAAACTGTATAAAACCACGGCAGTGATCGATGGTACTTTACACAATATCTGCTTTTCAGTAGCAGCATTCTAAGAGTGAAAAACTGCTTGCACAGTACCAAGCCTTGTACCAGTTCGTGGGAGTTACTGCTATTAAAAAAAAGAAAGGAAAAAGAAAAAGGATTCACAAACTTTATTTTGCTTTTTGAGTATGTATAAAGTCTTTTTTTATGTGATGAAGAAAACACACTCAGCAAAAAGAACTATTAGTTCTGAAGACTGAAATGGTAGTGCAGTCAAGCTACACAACATTTTAACAAGAAAAAAATGCTATGAACATGTTTTTCCAAGTGTACTTTGGGTATGTTTCTCTCAATCCACACAGTAAGCACAAGAATGAGTAAAAGCACCACTTCTGGAATAACTTACAAAGAGCCTTAGAGCAATTCAATAATTTGTTACACCAGAAGGACTGTCATAGGGCAGCGCTTGTATACAGAAGATGTACATGCCATACAGTCCTGGTTACTCTAAGCAGGGATGCAACCCCAGGAAGGCAGGTGATACCACGACTGCTTTATTTCAGGCAGAGACTACTCCACTGGCAGCCCAGGCCAGCAGAAGTCATGCCACAGCCCTAAACATCATGCCAGCAAACCTAACTAATGCCTGGGGTGGGCTTGGTGCTGCACTAAACTGGGACTGTCAGGCTCAGGCTGGAAGTTCCTCAAGGGCAGCAGACCTGTGCCTGCCAGCAAAAGGCCAAACCATTAGTAGTTCTGTACCTGTATGTGCAGGAGCACTGTGTGCTAGAAATAAACCAAAAACTCTGATTTGGTTTTCTCAGAAGGAAGTTTTCATTTTTCTGTCTCCTAGGAAGCTGTGCAGATAACTCACAGAAGTATGTATAAAGCCTTTTTACAGAAGGTAAAAAGTGCTGAGTTCATTTCTTATCTGAAAATAAAAGGTTATTTATTTCCCAGGTAAAAGTTTTAAGAGCATTTCTATAGCCTCAAATTGTGATTGTTTGGAAAAATTATGAAGTCTTTCATAATCACAGCCTGTGGTATCCCAGAAAGTGATTAACCATCCCTTTGAAATAAGTAAATAATACACTCTGTATACAAAGCCCTTGCAACTAGGTTCAGTTCTCTGTTTAGGATATAGTCCATCACAGTGACTCATGGACTTTGCTCATCCTCAGAGAACAGAATAACCAGTATAGGGGCACCACGGGCTGTAGAAGCCCAGTGTGCTGGAGAAAGTGGCAGGAAAATTGCTTTTGTACCTCTGGATTTGTGTTCATGGCCCACTAGGGTCTCGTTTCCCACCCCCACCGCAGAAAGTCTGAAGTACTCAAATCTGGCTAAAAGAAAAAGAATCAGCTCCATCTGGAGGTCTCTGAAGAACAGTTTGAAAAAACCTTGGTAGGTTTGTGAATGCACCAACAGGCTCTGCAGCCTCTTCCCACCCATTCATCTGGGAGTCACCTGCCCATGCTTGAGGTCAGCTCTGCTATGGGGCAGTTCCAACCCAGACTCAGACTGCCAGGAAACAGCACAGTCGAGAGAAGTATCTGTGAGGAGCCTCCTGGGTGGCAGCACTGGAGATTCATTTCAGCTCCAGCTCTTAGCCAGGCCTGCCCTGCCTGACACTACCCATGCCCAGCCTTGTGTCTCACCACAGTGGGACCTGCCAGGACTCTGATAGCCATCACTGCTTATGCTCCCACTGTCGGGTACCCAAGGTGCCTCCCACCCACCCTCACACTGAGCTGGTCACTCGTGCTGCACCCCAACAGACTGAAAGCATCAAACTGTGAAAAGTGAACACATTTAATTTTGAGCCTCATATATCATCTTTGGCCTTAAAAAAAAGAAAAACCCAAAACAAACAAACAAACAAAAAAACCAACACTGTAAGAAAACTAATCTGTGTTCAGTCTGATGAGAGTAAGAACAACAGAGGGTTCCACCTCCCCAGAATACACTGAATTACCCTAATTACCTAAAAAGAATGAAACTCTTAGAAGAGGGATTGAACCTCAAGGGGTATTTTCCAGCAGCAAAATACCCCACTGTGGATAATACTGTCTGAGAAACAGAATGAGAGAAAAGGAAATACATACTGATTAACAAAGAAAGATATGCTTCATAAAGAAAATAAGTAGTTCATAATTAGGACAAAAACTTGCAATTGGAAAAGTCTCCAGTTCTGACTCCTTGCCTTTCAGAAAATGCCATAAAAGCCACTTACAGAAAAAAATCCCCTTCTCCCTACACACATCTTTTCCTGACAATTCTTTCTGTGACATTAAATAAGACAGATCTATCATTCACCCTATTTATGAATTTCCAATTTCCTATTCTGACAAGGAAAATATTTTTCATATACCTGAAAGGAATAAAATTAAAGCCTATATTCTTTTCAGGTGGTTGACACAATTTAGTTGAAATCAGCAATTGTCAAATTATCCTACACTTCTACTAATGGTACAAGCAGCGTGTTGCAATCCCTATAAAGTGAGAAAAAAAATAAAGGATAACTTGATTTGGAGCTATATCATGATATTATCTGAGCATTTATTCTTTTTCATACACATCTAATTTATCATTTGATACAGTCTGACTAGATGATTGCAAGTTGAAGTCATGCTGCTTATATCTCTTTTCCATTGCCAGGTCTGTCACACATAATAAATGTCTTCAAGCTTCCCAAATACAGCAAAAGTGAATTTACAGAGAAGTTCACATTTAACTAAAGCACACTTCGTGCAGTCCTTGGAAGTTGTATGGGGCTAGCCCTAAATGATAACTATCATCACCACCACTAACCAGCAAAAAATATTGCATAATCTTCAGCTGCTCTTCTGCCTGCAGTACAATACAGACTTGCTAATTTCCTGTAAGATTTTGACCAAAATTCAAGTCCTTGGGAGTCATTTGCACTCAAGAGAGTGGCAGAATGCCCAGCCCAGTTCACAGGAACATAATTGGTACATGCATAACCTTGTATATCCAAGACTATTGCTTATAACCACAAATGTCAACTCTGTTGAGCCATACTGTGAAAAAAAAAAAGCATCTGTATAGATGTAAGTCAGCCCAGATTCACAGACAACTGAGTCCTATTTCACATAACAAACTACTAAGTTTTGTAAGCAGAATCCTTTTATCAGCACTATCCTCATATAATTAGTAAATGCCAGCTCAACTAATGCCTGAATAAAGGCAATCCACTTAATAAACATAAATCCTTAACAAATGGATAAATGCCAGCAGAAGAGTGAATGTACTCCAACGCAGAGGCATCACATCCCTGAAGAGTGCACCAGGTCACCTTCTGATAGTGAAGTTTCTCATGGGAGTCATACACCGTTTCTCTAGCAACACCTACACAAACATGAGGATTAATTACTCAGGAATACCAGCAGCACTATGCCTGCAAAATGGTTAGCTAACTGGATCAAATATGCCTTAAATGGTAGCCAGAAAAGGAACTGGAATGAAAAAAGAAATACATTTAAAAGGGTCAGTGATTCTATGAAAGACATTTATTCAGAGACTGTCTCTTCAGGTTTTGTAACACATTAAAACAAAAACCTCTACTTCTGAAAAAGTAACATTCAATGAATACCATTGCACTTGAATGCCGGCTGGAGAGATGCCATTGATACCAGAGAAGCCATGTCTTCTCATTCTCTACCAACAGACTGTTTGTCCTGCACAATCTCTAAAAAGTCTTTCAAAAATGCCTGAAAGGAACTTCAGCTGAAGGAAGAATACATCAGAGCTAAGCATCTATCAGGACTACCTGCTTCATGTCCCTTACAGGAATTACACAGTACCATGATTCAGAACTAAGCTGATCCATCCTTGGAAACATCCTTTTGTATTGTCAAAGCATTCCTTAGTCTTTCCTGCATCCATTTTACACAGATTGAAAACTGATCAAGGCCAGTAATCAGTGCAAATCTCTAAAGAATAAAAAGGTAGCCTTACCCTTACTCCCAGTGGCCTGAAAAACAATCTTTTTGTTTGTTCATAATGAATGCATTCTCGTTGCATAGCTGTTCCCATGCTCTGTGTCAGAATGTGAGTTCTGACATCCTCTCTCACCCAACTTGCACATTTAGGGTTTTTTGACATACAACCATGGACACAGAGGTGTGGAAGGGGAAAGCAAAGGGACTGTATGCACAAGAATACAGGACGAAGCCAGGACCTAGCCCCAACAGACAAATGTAAATTGTTGCTGGGGTTCTGCAATATAGGGCTCTCCTCTGTATCTTTTTATTCATCATCTTTAAAAGAAGGGAGAAACACTTCTTTGCTTTTAATGATGCACATATAAAAATAAATCACTCAATTTCAAAGTACAGAAGCAAATCTTTAGATTCCAAGATCAATTATGCACTTAAACAGCAAACTTTTCAATCTTGCTTAGGATGGGAACACTCTGGCACTATATCTGTACAAAACACACGAACAAGCCAACTACTAAGAGCTTTCAACCCACAATTATGGCCAGTGTTGACACATGTGCCATGAACTCCAGGTGCAGAAGAAGGAAACATCCTGTTCCCCTACCAGCAAAAATGTACTCTGCATATCCATACAATTCTTTTGCTTCCCTTCTTTTCCTGCCCCATACAGATGTAATGAATAAAATCAACTGTTATAGCTCATCTTTCATCATAAAATAGAATGTGTTCCTCCAGAGCAATTTAATAAAGAGTGGTCACCAGACGTGAAATTAAGTATTTTTTATTGTGTGGTTACTGGCTTAAAATGCCTTCCTCTCTGGAGAGAGCTTTTGCATGACTCTTCATCAAATTGCTTTTTAAGGCAAACATTGACAGTTTTTAGCAAGCCAACTTCGGCCTCTTCACTGGTATGGCCAGAGTGTTTTGGCAATAAAGTCTAATGGAAATTAAAAGCAGACAACCAAATGTAAAACCACTTTACCCTGGAAATAGGGTTTGTTTGAATTGGGTTGTATGGAGGAGCTGGCAATAAAGCGGTGGCTGTCAAGTTCTGCTTTTGGACTATTTCTGCTAACTAAACAAAACATTGCAAAGAGGTTATTATATGCTCAAAAAAAATTATAAAGGTAAAATAAAAAATCAAATTAGCTCTTAGCCAAGTGAAACAGCTGCTGTTTAAGAATATGTGTCCATTGAGCCATCTTGCCTGGGTGTCCCCAGTATGTTCCTACCAAACACACACACCCAGGGGCACTACTACCAGTCAAACTGGAAAAGCTTAGGGTGTTAGTATTTCACCTGTCAGGTTGAAGCCCATATGCAGTCTGATATCAGGTATTTTGACCTTCAAGTCTTTTAAAAACGATGCAAAATATAACAAACTGTGTGTTTCCTGATTATAAGCAGCTCAAAGCCAACCATTACAGCCTACTCAACTGGCATGAGCTGAAAGGCTGTCCTACAGCATCAATGGTATCATCTGTGTGAATGGTCCCCATTACAATGCCTTTGTTAGTAATCTACCTTAAAGCAGAGCAAAGTTTTGCTTCAAAACTTTAAAGCTAGACAGAGTAATCCTGTCCAAATAGAGTATGGCAAAATCTTGCAAGATGGTTCCTTAGCTGAGAGCACAGAGCACAAAAGTGAATTATTTGCAAGGAAGTGAAAAGAGAAAAACAAAGTTTTAAAATATCTTAAACTCAAAGGCACTTCTACCTACTTGATACCATGTGCTTCTACCCTAAAAATAGGAAATTCACAGCTTATATGAAGAAAAATCTTAACCTTTACTCAGCTGAACAAAGTTTCATTACATCAACTGGTTCATTAGAGCACAGACCACAAATGCCTCAGTCTACACAGAGAACAACTTCAGATCAAGGAAGCTGCAAGCTCCTGTCAGCATGGTTTGGTTGGTTTCAATATCATCAAGGGACTCTGAAGCAGACCAGGACATAATGCAGATTATATGCATGTAACAACTGACATTGGATTTTTCTGAGAGTTGACAGATTGGTGATAAACAACATGCTTTATAACTACTATCAGCACAAAGAGCTCTCTCGAACCAGTAGCATCAGTAGGAAGAGCTAATGAGGACAGATACTAAACACAGTAATAGGTCATATCTGAAATCTATGGTTAAGGCTGAAATTTATACCCTTTCCTAAAAAGTACAGCCAAACCTGATAAATAGTACAAATAAAAAAGTAAAAACATGTTTCTTGGTCTGAAGATGGCAGACATTGGTCTGGTACAATGGCAGCATTAATCTTATTAGCAAGGAGAAAACAGAAAAAAAAACCTCAATAAATCAGCAAAATTCTATAATGGGAATATAAATATTAAATTCAGGCCCATTTCAGCAGCTGAAAATAAGCAATTTTGCTAAAGATCATACCTTTTATTTCCCCTCAAGATTTTAATAGGGCATGGGCACTGCACTAGCAAAAATTGTAAACATCTGATCTTAATTTTAAATCAATCTTCCACTTTTATTCTCTTTCACCTAGAATGAAAATATTAGAGAAAATGAACATTCAAAAATGTAGTTATATTTATTATACTGCTGTCTAATTGGGCAACACCTGTGTGTCACAAAAATACATGATTGTATACACATGTACACAGCACACCAAGACCTTGGCTTTGTTACTAGTTTTCAGACTCAAAGAAAAAAATTCCAAAACTGGATTGAACTGATTCTACTTAACATTTTTAAGTTCTTAGGCTAGCTTTGCCTTTCAAATACATCTGTGCTATTACTTGCTTAGGAGACTGACAGCAACTCATCACTGCTTTCTTAAAGTTTCAGGTTTCCAGGGATGCCACGTGTTTGCTACCACCATTTTATAAAAGTTCTGTTAATAACCATAACAGAAAAGGTTAGTTCATTTTAGTAATAGATGCTGCAGAGGTTCCATCATAGTAAGTTAAGATCTCTGCATTGCAATGTACAAGGGATTTGTGGTTTGTACTTTAGGATGCAAATACGTCAGTGGCATTTTAACAGTAGAAGTATAACTTTTTTTTCCCCCACTGGCATAATTTTACTTTCAAATTGCTGCTAGCTAAGCAACTACAAATAAGCCTCCTCTGTCTGCTAAGGAGCTTAGAGACAGTAAGTGATATCCAATTTAAACTGAGATTCAGATTTCTATTATTTGTAAAACAAATCATTAAGTGATGACAGTATTTTAAGTTCTGGAAGGTGTGACCAACTTGTAATAGTAGTAACATAGACTCATATTTATAATTTCTTTGGCTATTTGTAAAGATATCAGACTTCTACTGATTCTGAGTATCACAGGCCCAAAATCTGACTAAAGACTGAGTGTTAAGAGGTTTCTTTCAGAAAAGAGTATAGTTTGTTAGAAAACTTTAAAGAGAAACTTTCTTTATCAAGGACATCCTGTTGCAGAATATGTTTCAGTCTTAACTAAAATTTGTTGTTACAGCAGAATGGCCACAACAGCCCCAAGCAGTATAATTAACTCAGGTCATCTCACAGGTATTCATTTGTGCAAGGTTGGAATATTCACTAGCATATGGCTTGCAGTGTCCAGTGTCTCACATGCAGTTATTTAAAAACAAACAAAAAAACTTAGCTAAATAACTTAAAATTGACCCTTAACATATAGACTCTCTCTCCACTTCACCCCCTCTTTTTTTTTTTTTTTTTCCCTAATGCTCAGAGGTGCAAGAAAAGAGATAGAATGGCTAATACTGTGTAGTAACATGGAGGCTAATCATCAGAAGCTCACCAGGAGGAGAACTTTGTGTGTTTGTCAGTAAGGTAGCTGCTAGAAAGTAGCAGAGGTAGATTTGACCTCTGGCATTAAAAGACCTGGAAGAGGAGGGGCGAATAAAGGAAGGAACCAGTCAGATGAAGGGACGCAAATATAGCTAAAGAAGGTCTGGCAGAAAGAAATAGATTAGCAGGTGAGACGTAAATGTGGAGAAGAAAGCACAGGGAAAAAAGACTAGTGGAAAGCAAAAGCAGATAGCAGCAGTAAAATAGCACACTCATACACAATAAATAGGAAGAACACTGGGTTGGAGAAATTACCCAGAGCATAAGGAAAGTATGGTCAGTGGTACATGTTCTGTTTACACGAGGAAGATTTTTAAACTGCTTAATGGAAAGAAGGAATGCCAGACAAGAGACTGAGGGGGAGAAGAAGAAAAAAAAAAAAGGCAACAGGCAAGTGACATTTTTGCAAAAATCAATGGGTTAAAACATAAAAGATTTTGAACACTTATTTATGTAGCATCCCATTCCACTAATATCAGGGATCTGGCGACAGATCAGCTTCCATTCCTTGACTGCTGAAGTGACTTGAGATAGGAACATCTAGGTGACACATAAACTGACTTTCATCCTCTGAAAGAAATCATGGCGATCAGTGATCCTATTGTGCTTTGTTGTTGCATAATTGTTAAAGAAATGCTTTCCGATGCCCTGTGAGAGGGGGTACTATCTCGAAGGCTCAAAGGGATTGTTCATTTGATCACTAAGCACAGTGTTATTCCAACCACTCATGCAGGCAGAGAATGCCTCTATTCTTATGTTCCCCTGAGAGTTGAGATCATCTGAGATATGTCAGCTATCACATATAAAGACTAAGGTAGAACTGCCAGCAAGACATTTTAAGTGAAGGATTTTCACAGACATGGAATTCCTACTCTGCCTTTTCAGTTGAACTTGCTGACCACTGGGCTGATTTGAAAGGTATAAGTACACAAGCAATCCTTTACTTAAGGATTTCAAGCTTGAGAGCTTGTGTGCTAAATGGTGAAGCAGTTTTAAAATGACAAAACAGCTACAGATGTGTTTCTAATCCCAAATCCATCTGCCTCTCCCCAAAGCCACAGGTAGAAATTGTAAGCCCATTTGATCCAAGGCTCTTTGCACAAGCAGATACTAATACAGGAGGGAAAAAAACCAAACCAATCCAAAACCTAAACCAAACAAACACAAGCAAAAAATACCCCAACCAACAAACAAACAAAACAAAAACCCTCACTCCAAAACACAAACCTCCCTACACTAAAAACCCCAAACACTAGGCTAAAAAGTTGCATACAAAGAAAATGTAGTTAGCAAAGAAAAAGATTACTCCATGCTGCCCTGTCCCACCTTCTCCTATATTAGAATTATTTCTTACCTTTAAAAATTTGTTTTGCAATATTCCATTCAAGTCACTAAGATATCAGTGTGATGGACTTTAATGATCTTTGAGTTGTTTTGTTGAAAACATAAAGTTGTTTACCAGTAATCTCAGAAATGTAATGCCCAGCCTCTTACCCATACATGTATTAACTAAAAACCCAAACAAACAGCAAAACAAACCACCTCTGATTCATGCCACTTTAGCACAAGCAGCATATAAGGAAGAACTCCAATCACTACGTGCTAAAATCTACAGACAATTATACACTTTCCAACTTAAGCTTCAGAGAGACATGGAAATCATCTATGCATCTCCACTGTGTGCATGTTACTGTTCTCTGAATTACACACATACCAGCCTAGAAATTAAATAAATGAATGCACAGTGCATGAAAAGGATATAAATATGCTTTATCAAATTCCTCTCCTTAATCCAAGCTGTAATTTTGTTTTCCCCTCTGTAGGAAACACAGTTTACTAGCATGATTTTTTATTTTGATGTAAAAATAATATCTTTAAAATAAATGCACTATTGTAACCACAACATTTTAAGGAGCTCTGAAGTGTTCTAAAAACGTACACTTAATGCAAATAAACAGCAATTTTCAGAAAGATGCGACCTCACTGGAAGTTCTACAAAGCAGAAATGAGAGTATTTCACTCAGATGTAAATGTCACTATTTTACACAATATTTTTTCTTTTAACATTATAGATCAAAAAAATTACAACTTTCCAACATTCTGATTGAGGACATACAAATCCCTTTTTATTCTCTAATTAAAATAGCAAATAAAACACCTAAATAAAATTACCAGGAGGATCAAATATTTATATACTTCACCAATGAAGATAAATCTGATAAATTAGAGGGTGTTTGTTTTTATTTGAATGAGAATATTTGAACTGTGAATCTGGCCTTTAAAAATACAAGTGTTTATGCTGCAGTGTTGCAACACAACTATGTCAACATGAACAGACTAATACAGACTGAGAAAAAAATGCTCTAATTCTAAATAGCTCTCTATATCTAACTAACTTATATTCAGCCTTTTCCCACAATTCATTCCTGATTAAGAGCATTATGATATCTGAAGGGATTGTCATGAAAAGTCAGATATTTGTATATGTCAGTAGTGTTTGGGTGTCACAATGACTTGCCAAAACAGGGTGTGATTTAGAATAATATGCTGATTTCAAAACATTCACTTCTGTTTTCCTGAGGAGACAGCTCTACATGATTTCCTTTACTCTCTTTTTTTTTTTTTTTTGAATCTTGAAAATAATTTGCAAGAACATTTCAGACTCAGAAACAGGTACCTTAACACCAGGCAGAACTAAAAAGGGTCCTTTTACACAAGAACTGAGAAAGCACAGTAGAAAAGGCCTCATATTTTCACTGCAGAAGACATTTGTAAGCACCACTTAAGTTAAAAAAAACCCACATGGGTGGCAAAAGCGTAACTCAGAAAACAGAAAGACACCTATCACGCCTTATAATTATTTAGAATTTAAAAACAAATTTACAAGTCAATATAAAAAGATTTTGGGAATGAGGAGAGAAATCACTTAAATGTTTGTCTTTGTGGAGCAGTGGAGTTTTATTGGTACTGGTATGACATTGCAGCTGTAATTCTGTCCAGAGCGAAAACAGCAGGTAGAGAGGGTGCTGATGAAGGACACACCCACACAGAATCATTGTGCTCTTGTGACTCTGCTACCCGGTTTACCTAAGTGAACAGGTTTTACTGTGAAACTGCAGTTCATCTGCAAACACTGGAGCAATTGGATTCTTGTCCTACAGTTAAAGAGCAAAATACTGCTTGGTGCTAAAGCACTCTGACCGGCAGAGAAACACCAGCTCTCAGAGTCGACTGCAAGAGGTGCAGAGCAACCTTCTTATAGTCGTCCCATTATGTTTACAGATCAATAGACTTAGTGAGCCAGGTGCTTCTGCAGTAGGAATAGTGATTGAAATCATGCTGGAAGTGACTCTGCATTTGGCTTATGGTACTGTAGTAACAGAGGGGAAAGAAGTCATGAAAATAATCAGAGCACTTGAAAAGGAAAAAGAAAAATTCCAAGCATGCATGCATTTAGAAGTTTCAACTCCTGGGCTTCCCCCTTCCAGAAAATTCCTTAATTAGGTTTAATCCCACTGATCAAGCCACATTCTGAAAACAGGCTACTAGATACAAATGACTACAATCAGGTGAGTACTGGTTTTAAAATAGATGCCAAATTTATTGTTGTTGGCATATGGAAACAGAGGTCTCATCTCTCTGCTGGAGCCCAAGGGGATTTAACACAAAGAGAAAAGGGACAAAGAGTTAATTTTCCCCATCTTCTGATTCTCACTATAAGCCCAGATCCACCAAAATACCTAGGTGAAAATCTGGATAATACTTCAAAGTGTTAAAGAATATTCTCTAATTCTCCTGAAATCTAGTGAAGTCCCTCTGTTTATTTTCATCAACTGTGCAGCTCAGATGATGTTGGCCAGGCACTGATCCCTCACAGCAAGGGCAGAGTAATTTGGTGGAAAAAGAAGAGGGAAGCTATAATTTTTTCAGGGGTCTTAACATCCCAAGGTTTAGGGTTTTATTTCAGCATGGATCTTGCTTTCAGATCTTTGTATGAGAATTGTATGTTTTGAAACAGAGCACTAAAACTATTTCGAGATATTCTGGCAAATAAAAATAAGTAAACTTTCAGAATTTATATTTAACACTGACGAGAGCATTCAGACTGAAATAAGGCTTGCTGTATAACAGATATCCCCACTACTATTACCTATTTTGTAATAGATTTCCTGCACTGACAAGTGGAGAAGGAACATGATACTACAGAAATGAAATCTGGAGATCAAACAAGAAGGTCCTGTGGTCATTTAAAGGATGGTTCATTGATACACAAGACTGAACATGACACACAGAACAAAAGACAGCTTGAAAGTAAGTAAAAGGTAACAGAATAACAGTACTACCTGCTCAAGCCATAGCCTTACCTCACAAAAATGAAATACTGGAAAATTTTAGACCTGATAAACAGGTGAAGCAGAAGGCAGAAAAACTGTATCACATCTACAACTAATCCTGCCCCAAATGGCTTTGCAAAGAGTTCAATCCACTCATGGCAATATATGTCAAAACTGCAACTAAACCTTGGCCCATTCGTTCAAGAATAAAATTCTCTCTTTCTCTTGTTTGGCTTTGGACTGCAAGATGTCTGCAGACAAGAAAATGGGAATTAAGCTACCTCAAGCCTCCTAGCTCAACTGAGGATTTCATGTACCACAGACCTAAGTCAGCATCTTCCTTGGTAGAAACTCAGGCATAACCGCTGTCTGCCTGTGCTGAAAAAGCAGGAGGTCCTGTCAAGGTAAGTGTCACCACAAGAGTCACCACATCCTGATAAATATCCAAGGAAGCACACTTATGTCAAGGAAGGAATAGTTTGCCAAATATCAAGTACTTATTTTAGAAGCATTAATATTGTAATTTTGTTTCCAGTGAGTGCATTGAAACGATCTAGTTATTGTAACATAGTATGGTGTCTTAGTTAGGTATCCAAAACCTCATTTGAGATAAACAGATTTAGAATTATTTTTTCACAGTCCATACATGTGCTTGTTTAAACAACCAAGTCTTAGTCTTTAAAATAATGATTTCTAATGCAGTCCTCCTGCAGCAGATGAATATGATGCACAGTGGAAATTCTAAGATGCTACAGCAAGAAGGATCAAAAAGGGGGGGGAAAAATCACAATAGATGACAGCTACTAATAATCACTAAGACTAATTTAAAGTTGCTGTTTAGATGGCAATACTTTGCATCCAGGATACAAATGGAAATATTAAAAGGCCTAGAGAAGGCCAAGCTTTTCATTGGCAACAGGGAAGAGAAGCATAGGGAAAGCTCTAGTGAGGGAGCCTGCTCTGAACAGCACTGAAAATAAAGAGCAGCATTATCATGGCTGTTCTCTGCTCCTTGCAAGGCTTGTGAGCGACTGCAGTCTTGTCGCCACCAGGATGTTTCTGTACAAGTACCAGTGTGTGCACACCAGCAAATACTAGTCCTTTTCACTTCTATTTTCCTCATCAAAAATAGATTATCTCAGATGTGAATTTCTGCTCTGTTCCTTCTTGTCAGCACTTAAAGGGATATGATCACACCCATTAAACTGAACTATTGCATCAGTGCTGCCAAGCTATGTATTTGAAGGAGTTAAGCCAAACCACAGTCAGCCTTCTCCAACAAATGCGTAACAGAAAGCCACAGATTCAAGTACGGGTTGGATTTCCTGCCTGATGGTACTGGAGCCCCGGAGTTTCACAGAGCTCCAGGCTACAGAGATGGGAGTGCCAAGGGGAAGTTGACAGATGCCAAGTCCTGCAAATTTTCATTCACTCATTCGAATGCTCTTTGTTCCTTCTTGCTTTCACTCTCCACCACAGTAAGATTCATTTTCAGTGTTGTGGACATAATTGTAAATGCCATACATAAGGGTGAAGCACAGTTTAGATTAATCTATCAGAGAAATATTTACTTGGGGTCACTGTCAAATCAACTTGTGTGGGGTGTTTACAACATGCTGTCATTCTCTACTTTCATAATCCTTCAAGGGGGGGCTTACTGGTGCTTGCCTCTTCCTTCCAGGGCTATGCCCATCACACAGCAGGTGTGTTATCTTCACAGAAGAACTTCTGGACAGGAGGATGCAGCTATAATGGCTCTCTTGTTGCCCTTTCATAATCTTTGGGCATCAACCCAAACATAAGAAAATCCACAGCTCTTTTCACATTCCAATCCACTCCTTTAATATTGGAAGGACAAGTTGATGTATTTTGGATTTTTAAACTCAACTTACTATCTTTACAGTCTTGCCAAAGTCAATAGAGTTAACTACAGTATTGCCAGTGAACAAAGCTTAAAAGGGGATGTGAGTGAGAAGTATCATTAATTCCTTAGGCCTATCTGATCCTCACAAGGAACTGGAATTTCAACTGGTCAACAGCACGCTGGATGGGAAGCACCAACTTTGCAGTGACCTACTGTATTAATGAGAACAAAATGTATACCTCTGTATCCCCTTTTCTCCCTGGTTTCTATCTTCTCTATTCAGATCAGAAGGAATCTGTGTTTGGATTGCTCTTTCTTGATGTGTGCTATGGGCAGCCTAATGGAGCCTATACTCACTATCAGAGGTAACTATGGGGTCTGGACCATTAGCAAAGTGTCTCTTTTCAATCAGGGTAACTGACCCCTGAAAACCTGAGGAGAATCAATTATTTTTATACAATTTTTGCAATATTCTGGCTCAAATCAGGTATTGTGGATTTTATCCAGGAATTACGTAATGAAATTCCATAGTCTGTATTATGCACGAAGGCAAAGTAGGTGGATTTCCTTTTTTTTTTTTTTTAAAGACACAGAAGTATTATAAATTTTAGCTGGTGTTTTCATATTCTCCTAATATATGGTACAAAAACTCATCCTGGTTCTCTTCTAGCCATTGCATTAAAAAGTGAGTCATGTCATAATTAAACTTTAATGACAACATCTGTTTCAGCTAACATGATGGAAGAGTGGTTGGCCCACGGAGGACTGATCTGCTTCTTGTTTCACTCAAACCAGAACTGAGCATTCATTCAGCCTCACAAAATTGGAAATGGGACAGCAGCAACATTTCAGCTCCTTTCCCCAAAATAAAGACCTTTCAGAAGCACTTTTAATTCATTTGTAGATAAAACTCTGCCTTAGCCCAGCTGGATGGTACATAAGGATCAGTGACAGAGAACACTATGGACTTCTGTGAAAACAGAATATTCCCTTAGGCTGCAGCCTATTAACAGGACAAAGATGTCAAAATAGACTGGGAAAGGAGTAACTCGTTCTCCTGGCTAGCTTATTAGTCAAAGGCCTTACATCACCACCCAGCAACAAGTGGCATTAGACCACCCTTAGCCATCCTCTCTTTTACAATCAGCTACAATGTGTGTTCTGGATAACAACAGAATGGTGCCTATTGTGCTTCCTCCCCACCTCTCATACAGACTCACTGAATAAATAAGGGGGACAAAAATTACCAGAGTCTGTACATTCTATAGCAAGCATTAAAATAATGAATAAATAATTTTCTGTTATTGTGCTGATTAATTACAGCAAGCACAGTCCACCACTGCTGAAAATGCAACAGGCATCACTGGCTCAGCTCCACACCTGTGCTAACGATCCTAGTAACAAATCCAGTCCCTATTGCATGTGGTACACACAAGGAGGAAAAGGAAAATCATAAACCAAATCGGAGTTGTTAAAGTGCCCTTAAGTACTTATGCACTAATTTTGCAGTAAACATCAGTGTCATGAGTAATCTTAAAGGTTTAGATGTTTCTGTAGAATACTATGTTAATTAAATTGGCATACTAACTAGTTAGATATCCAAGAACTACTGTTACCGTTTAAAGAACCAGATGACTGCCAGAAAAACATGTTTGAATCCTACTGTTAAATAAAATCCATTAAAATGAGCCATGACCAAACCAACTACAGAATTAACACAGAAGTTGCAAATATCTATAACTCTAGAAAAAGCTTCAAACCTTAAAATAATAAAAAAATCTCTTTCCACCACAGCAGTTCTCTAGTCTTCAGCATCACTTCTCCATTCATAAACTACATATAGTTTGCAAAAACCACTTTATGATACATAAGGTACACATGTTTCAGTCCCTTCCCTGGGAAAAAATAAAAAAATCTCTAGGCGGACATAAAAAACCACACCAAAAAGAGAAAGCTAGGAGTTGTTGCTCTGAGATCCAACAACTGCACAAAAAGATAGCAAGCTTTTTTTTTTCCTTCAATTACAATATAAATCTGTGCTCTCCATCACAGAAAACTAATCCAGCTTTGCTGTTGTAATTTTGATAAACCAATGGTCTTTGAATGAAAGCACAGGTCAAGTCTTGCCAGAAACTGGGAAAAGGAAAGAGACAGTAAGGAAAAGTGAAAATATGTGGACAGCTGGAAACCCAGAATCATTACTTAGTGTTTAATGAAAAACTACAGGACACTAAATTCCCCCATTCGCTTCTCAGGCAAGAGGAAATAACTGCATCATAGTGATAACACCTATTTCAGGATCATTTGTTGTCTCACCAGATTGATTTTTTTTTTGTGTAAGCTTGCCATTATTTTGCATTAAAGTCATAGCTTGTGTTCCCCAATTGATTGTGTTTACAAAGAGAGAAGCTCCCCAGTAAGGTCACTGAACTGCAATAACCTTCAGCTTTTAGCCAGCTCCTGACAGGACTGCATCACCTCCTGATAAAGGCATTGTGCCTTCCAGCTCCTCCCTTCACATTCTGCTCCCTCCCTTTTCTAAACAAGAATCAAAAAGCAAAAATGGATACAAGAGTGAAGTCCATAGGGATGTAACACACAGTCATATATATTCTCACTTTGTAAGTATATTCTGTAAAACCAGAATACAAATTCTGTTATTTTTTAAGAGAAACTTTATAAACAATCATTAAAACCTCTGCTGGGAAAAACAAAACAAAACAAAACAAAACCAAAAAAACAAGCCAAAACCGAAACAAAAGAAAACAAACAAAAAACCAAAACTTGGGGTTTGGATATACAGCATCCAAAAATTCCTAAGTTTGGATGACGTGGGGCCATATTAAGCAGACCAACAGTGAGTGCGACTACACTTGTCAAACCACTACAGATGGAAGTTTTCATGGAGACAGAAGTTTTTCAACCTGTGTGGGTTTATACAACTACCCACAGGACATTCTGCATAGGACATGGCAGCAGGAATCAGCATAAGCAATGAAGAAGGGAGTCAGGGTTGCTGTGGAACTGTGCTGAATGTACACTTTCTTTCTCGCTACATCTCTGAGCTCCGCATACAAAAAGATACCTCAGGATGTACCCAGTACTGCAATTAGAAACAGCAGAATGGCAGATGGTGCTGGAAAAGTTCTAAAATATGATCTTTTCTTCTCAAGGGAAAAAAAAAAGTGTTAATTTCCCCTTTTTTTTTTTTTTTATTATTATTAATAAAACTCAAATCTCCCACACCAAACCCAAACAACAACACAAAAAGAAAAACACCTCACAGTACAACTCCAGCTCCATGGCACAGATCCCTGGCAGGCACTAAGCCAGAACCATGGCCATATCCAGATATAATTTTAGACCTGATCTACTAGATAGAAATGAAACTTTTCTGTTTCAGAAGATCAAGTCTTACTGTATCTTTCCAAGGAAGACATTTTTTACAATGAAGGTGGTAAAACACTGAACAGGCTGCCCACAGAGGTAGTGGATGCTCCATCCCTGAAAACATTCGATGTGTGGCTGGACAAGGTTCTGAGCAACTTGATCTAGCTGAAGATGACCCTGCCCATGGTGGGGGGTTAGGAGTAGATGGACTTCAAAGATCACCTCCAACTCAGACTATTCTATGATTATATTTTGAAAAGTTAGTACACACTGACTTTCCTCACCATCAGAAAGGGGAATATGCTGTAAGCATGTTCCTCCATGGACAAATCTTCCTTACTTGTAATTTCATGCTAGATCAACCCTATGAAAAAAAAAATTAAAGTATAAGTAAAAATCTGCATTTGACATTTTCCAAGTTAATGCAACTCGGGGTTGCACTAAAGAAAGGAAGGTCCAGACCTCCCAGGGGTCAAAGTGACTGGCAGTTTCCCCCTCTGCTTCTGTCTCGCAGTTGTAGGGTAGCAATGGATCTAATACACTTCTGAAAATAATCTCTAGGAGTAAGACTAACAGTCACCTCCTGATCCATGTCCTTGAATGCATAGCACCATACCTGGCAATTTTCTTCTCTCCCTTGGACTGAGATGTCATTCATGACCCTTTTCTGACTACATAGTGGTTGTAACAGACACCATGTTGACTACGTGCAAGTTCAACAGAAGTTTGCAGCAAGCAAGACATTCTAGTTGCCCATCACAGATGCATATTCAGTATATATCAGACAACAGAACTCTGTTGGCTGCCACAAGAAAATCCTTTCAAAGGACAAACAAAACTAACTCTTGTCAATTCAGAATTTCATAGTTACAAATACTATCACTGTGATGTCTTTTCTCTCTCATACCCTTACCCTTCTGCTCCATTTCTCCACTCCATCCTCTTGTATAAAACACTCACTGCCTTTGAGAAATAGCTCTCTAAAACACAATACACACCTGACTTGTTTGTTTCATAAAACAGCTCGTACAATGCACCTTCACTGTTGGTAAGGTCACTTCACATGTACCCCAGTATGAAAATAGGTATTAAAGAGAAATACAAAAAAGTGTTCCAGAATGGTAATTCCAAAATCCAACCCATATGGGGAAGAACAACAAGAAAACTAAGATATTTATGTTCACTCACAGGTGGCCTTCCACAGAAGTGGATAAAACCTTGTTTGTATCTACAAAGAATGGCATCAGGTCAAGCAGACCTGCAAGAGATCCCCACACTTGTTTCTTTACCACCACTACATTTTCAATCAATAATAATCTGCTTGCCTCTAAAACTGTACCCAACTGCTAGGGACTACAGAAACCACAGTTATTTCAAATAGCACAGCTTCATCAGGTACATTCTGTATAATAGCCTTTAGTAATTGCATCTGTTCCCCGCTGTCCACAGCAGAGAAAGTTCTCTTATCCTGAAAAGTCATATTGTCGCCTGGTACAAGCCAACACTAACCTTGGAGAGAAGGCGAACAAGCACAGATCAAGAGGTTTCTGCCTCCTTTGCTAAAGAGCCCTTGACCCGGCAGTCCAGGGTGGTTGCCTGGTGGCTGCCAGGGACTGGGAGCTGCTGCCACCGGGCGGCATCAGCGAAGAGGGACAGCCCGTGCTGCGGGGGGACCGCGCTCCTCCCTGCGCCTGCCGCGCACCCTCGCACCAAGACAAAAGGCAGGCAGCACTCAAGGGGGCTGCCCCCTCTTCTGAAGGGGTCTCAGTGGCTGCGTCAGGCAGGAACTGACTTCTCTGCTGCCTACGCTAACTTTTCTGTACGGGGTGGTATTGTCCACACAAAGCTGGGGAAAGAGACCTCTGAGAAAAATAAAGTCGTAAGACAGCTATTTGTGTGAAAAGGGGAGGCTGCGCGGCACCAACTCAAAGAGACTAGAGGCTATTAAAAATTATTCAGAACAGGGATTCTAGTCAAAGCTGAAGCTATAAATTAACCAACTACTGGTGCATACTTGATGCTTAGTATAATTAGTATCACTGGGGAAAAAGAAAGAAGAAATGAGGGATACCTTGAAATAGATCAAGCCAGAGGGGGACAATAACTGAGCAGGGTCTGTAATCATTTAAGTCACAGGACAACAAAAAACTCACCTAGGGAAAACTGTTTCAAGCTTATCCTTAGAACCAAGTATTTTAAGAATTGTCCAGAACTGCATGAAAAGGCAGGTATATACAGAAGTATTTTTCTCAAGACACATAAAACTTGTACGTGCTGAAATATTCCCCCTGATTCTCAGTACAGTGCTTTCATTTGCACCTTCAGTCCACTTTGATTTCCTAACTTGACCAGGGTAAAAGAAGATTTTAGACTCCATTTGCACCACACTTCCTCTTTCCACCCCCC
>VXAU01001571.1:113682-162976 GCA_013399695.1 Formicarius rufipectus | reverse complement strand
CCCCCCCCCCTTAACATATGGTTTCTATATAGTTAGCATGTCATGCTACAGTGAACTTCAATTAGGAAATGCTAATTCCTTTGTCTGAACTTTCATAACAGTCTTGTTTAATCTGGCTCTTGACTTAATACTTTTTCATAGAATCATAGAATGTAGTTTTAATTTTCAGTCTTTTGGCTTAGTTTTTCCCTCTTCGCCAATCAATAAAAACATACAACCTCTGTGCTAAAAAAATGTTAAAAACAGTACCTCTGAGGCAACTAATGAGATTTTTTTGTTTGTTTTTAAAGCTATTTAGAGTGTTTCTTAGTCTTTATTTACACCAGTGTTCTTGAGGGAGACCTGTTAAACCCCCAAACATTCTTTTTTATCCCTACCATAGATGTTGTACAATACACACGCTACAAAACACGACTGTAATTTGGTCCCTTGTTGATGATAGGCTCCAAAGATGTTGTTTCTGCCTACAACCCTTTGACAAATTATTCTCTTCCTACAGAGCCAGCTTCTCTGCTAAATACTGTATTATTAATACTGGGTGGAGGTAGAGAGGAAAAAATGTCTGGGAAAATTTCCTTGCAGAAGGTTGATATAGGCAAGTGTGCCTGCTTTCAGGAATGAATAAATTTTATATACGCAGACAAGATTTGAATTATCGAAAATACCTGTTCCTGTTTTCCTGTTGGTGAAACATTAAAAAATGTATTATTTATCTTCCCTTCTTCTAGTGCTGCATGAATGGACTATTCTGGACTATGTAATTACTGTTGTCCTTCTGTTTTGTTATTCCTACACACTAAAGACAGGGAAAGACACTGACTTATACAAACTTTTTTTTCTACAGACAAAAAAAAAAACCAAACAGGTTAAATATCTCCAACTTCAAAGCAGTGATGGAAAGCATGGCATTTTTCTACCCACAAGGCTGCAACTGCTCTTGTTATGGCCATATCTATAAAGAGTAGAAGTAGATTAACAAACAATTCTTATTTTTTTTAAGGAAAATTCCAAGGTGACTTTTCTAACTCATCTTTCTCTTTACCATTGACAACATCTTAAAAAGCTCTCTGTTCTGTCATTATCTTCTTTGTTGAGAAATATGGATGCAGTTTGCCACATAAGTGTTATAAGTTTTAATTTGCGTGCTTTTCTATAGATGATAATTGAAAATGGTATTTGGTCCCACCACAAAATGAACATTCCAAATGCTCCATTTTTTGATTCAGCTGAAATATCCTACATTGGGTTCAACATCTGTAGAAAATGAATGTCCAATTACTATTAATTAATTTAGTGCATCTTGCGATAACATTATTTGTTATGAGTTCACTTGCTATTGCTGTAATAGTTTTAAGTGCTTTGGCAGGATTTCCAGAGTAATTGAGTATTAATTAAGTGGATCCATGTTGTTGAGAATCCCCTGAAACACTATTTCAGTACACTGGAAAGCATCAGAGTTTTCATCAAAGTGAACAAATCCCTTATTGTTCAGAAAAATAACTATGCAGAAAAGGAAACACAGAAGTAAGTGCAGAGTAAGCCTTCCTCTCTTCCATACACTGCTTCAGATTCTCAGACAGTTCTATAGATTAGACATCATGCTCCTTGCCTGTTATGACAACGAGGTTATCTTCATGGCTGAGTTATAGAGCATGCTAACAGCACTGTTGGACTTACTGACACACTTGTCAATGAAAAAGGGAATAGGATCAGGTCTTTTATTCAGTGAATTGTAGAAGTGACTACTCTTTTGCAAGGTTTGAATGCAAAACACCTGAAGAATATTTTTGTCTTCAGGCTGTTAAATTATATGATAATGCACCCCATTCTCTTCACAACCAGGACAGAAGTTTATTGGCAGTCTAGAAAATAAAAAAAAGGATAGAATTAAACTTTAAATAATTCAACTGCAGTTTGAAAAATGTTGACCTGTGACTGAGTAGAAAAATAAGGAGCAATAAAAGAGGAAGGGATAGGGAAGTGATATTCTTGTACTGTATAGTGAGTTACATAAATATTTCAAGGAGCTAATAATGCACAAAACGAAAGCTCTGTCTTTATTCTAGTTTTCTTTAGGGGTAAGAAACAAACAAAAAAAGTAAACTAAATAAACAAAATACTACCATTCTGTGAAGAACTGTAAAGGAGAGAGAAAGTGTCTTTCCAATTCTTTGCACCTACATTTCTAGAGATCTGAGACATGCTTTGCTTGAAAGTCAAGTCATTCTAAGTAACCTTTTCCTTTTCCTGTGCTAGTGTGTCTCAAACATTCTTCCAAAGCAAACCCCAAAGTATGACACCACACTAAAGTTTCTATTTTATTATTTTTATTGGATTTTTCAACTGTATGCTTTCCATCAGTATTTTAAATTAACTTTTGTAACAAGGGAATAATAACATGTCTCTCTATTACATTGATTCTATCTCACAACATAAAATGATGAAAAATTGAATATATAAAAGGAAGTGACTCTATTCGAAATTGAAGGGTCACCCTGAAACCTGCCATAATAAAATTAAATACCTATGTTTCACTCTTTTTGTTAAGTCACTTTTGACATGGTTTCTAAAAGGATGAACTGCAGGATAATATTTACTCTCCCTGGCTGATGCTTGAAATTAAAGAAGGAATTATGATTTCAAAATATCTGAGTGTATCATTACTGTCTGCTTAAAGAAAATAAAACTTGGCAAAGCAGAGATGGTATAATGCAAAATGATGTGAACAGAAGACATGGAATTTCCAAAAACTAGAAACTAAGAAACTAATGGGAAATCAAGAAATGGTTTAATGAGGAAAATCACATATCTCTGAATGCACCTGAGATGCATGGGAGTAATGATGAAAATTTGAGGGTGCCTGCAGTGGAGACAAATGTGGGTGGATAGGAATGTACCCATATCAAGCTGATAACAGAGATGGAAGAGAAAATATTGGAAGATGAGGGAAAGACTGTAGAACAAATAAATAAGAAAATTAAAGCATGATTTCCAAGCAAAGAGTGCATTACCTAACACTAAAGAGAAGAGTAGATAATGGCACATGGACTCAGGAGCTGAGAGTTCATGGAGTGACAGTAAGCAAAAGGAGTAAGAATTTAAATAATTTAAAATTACTTGTAGAGATTGCATGCTAAACAGCTGTTTTATTTTGGCTTGACTTGTTTTTTTGGTTTTTTTTGTTTGTTTGTTTGTTTGTTTGTTTGTTTGGTTTTTTTGTTTTGTTTTTTTTGTTTTGTTTTGTTTTTGGTTTTTTTGTTTTGTTTTGTTTGGTTTGGTTTGGGTTTTTTTGGTTTTTTGTGGGTTTTTTTGTTGGTTTGGTTTGGGTTGGGTTTTTTTGTTTGCTTTTTTTTGTTTGCTTTTTTTTTTTTTTTTTACTTAAAAGGACAGTTCTATTATCACATAATTAGAAAACAGTGAAGAATGTTAGCAAGGGGTTGCTACTACATATTCTTTGTTGAGCTGGCTTCTATACAGAGAGTTTAAAAAAGACATATGGTGAAGCTTCTCTATTTGATTGAGTTTAAAGGCTCCTTTTTGCAACTATTGTACTATATTTCTATTCCGTATCTCCTTTAGAAACCATTTCATGACCTTGGGTGGTATATAAAAGTGTTACAAATCATGGAGGTGAATAAGAAATATCATCACTATATCATACAATATGAGAACATTGAAGGATATAAAGAAATTCTCAGGTAATAGGTTTAAGATAAGCAACTTTAATACTTTTTCACTCAGTAGAACACTGTCCAAAAAGTCAAGAAAGACTTCAACAATTTCATGGAAAAATTGTCTGCCCATGTCCATCAGACATCACATTCCAAATACAAGTTCCAGCTGCAAAAGGCCCATACTGTAGTTTTCTGAAGAGGAAGAGAGAGGCCAGCTCTATGCACATCTTTTATATTCTTCCATACAAACAAGTTGCAGCCTGTTATTAAACATCCTGTACTTTACTGCTACTGCATTTATGGTTTTATACACTTACCCTGTAAAACTTGGATAGCCCAGAATCTGAGAAATAATTTATTTTTGAGATAACCAATCTTTGATTTCCAGATGGTAATTTTCTGGTACAACTTTGTTTTATTTCTACTACAGGAAGTTTTTCTCATTAATGCTTGATTTAATTCTGTTCTTGTTTTGGCTTAAAATGAGCTCTGTTTTGTTTTAGTAGTGACTGATCTCATGTTTAAACCCTTTTTATTAGTAGTTATATTTGTGTGTTTGGAATGATTCTCAAGAGATGAGTTTAGTAAGGAGAGGCTTAATGTCTTTCGCAGGTAATATGTGAACTTTTTAAAAAAAGACCTAAATCAGGTTAAGCTATAAAACATGGGTAGAAACATGTTTCATAAGGTAATATTTATAGTTCTAGTATTAGAGGAATTTATATCATAGAGTTCCTGTCATTCCTAGAAAGATTTAAATGTTCATTTGCAAATATTCTTAAAAGATTATTTTTCCTGTCCTATGAGTTACCATGCAGTGATCTAAATGTTTAAAAAAGTGTTTCTGAAAGATTTTCATTAAGAGTAAAAATGAGGGGTTTATCCACATTGTTTCTAGAAATATAAATTAATGGCTTTATTAAAATAACAGCAACAACAAAACAAAATCCCACCACATACATTATGATTTCTGGGTTTAGATTATTTCTATACAACCCATAAGTAAACTAAGTTTCCCTCAGTATCAAAGAACAAATTTATATGTATTTCAGAGTGCCAGACTCTATAGCCCAAAAAGTAAAGGAAAAATTATATAAGACTCAGAAAAATGTTTCCTGCACGAAACCTATGGTCATGCAAAGCTGGATTTAAGAGAGTGGAGTGAAAAAGCTGTGTAGCAGAGCATTTCATTTTATAACTGCAATGCTGAAGTGATATGGAGAGAGAATGTTTTCTTTCTAAAAGAATACCTCATTGTTTTAGCCTATTCTTTCATTATCCTGTAGAAAGATCTGTTTCAACATAAATCTTAGTAGGAAGATAAGGGACATGACTGCACATTTTCAAATTACTTTAAAAGAACTAGATGTTCCCAAGAAACATTTATTTCCCTAAACTTTTCCATTAAAAAACTTTTCATAATGCCTTTCTGTATGACAGAAAAACAAATGGTTATCTTAATAATAATTCAAGTATTCAAAAAAAATACAACTATATTCTATGAAAGGTGAAGCAAAATGATGCAGAATATGACTGGGAATATATCAAAATTTATGTAGATATAAACTTATGACTTCTTGTATGATGACTTTTACTCCTTTTACAATATTGTCCTTGAGAGCTAAAAGCCAGTTTTGGTTTGTTTTCTGGTTTGTTTGTTTGTTTTTCTTAATGATGTTTGTAAATGTATAAATAGATAACATATTTCAAATTATTTTCTGAATTCAAAAGAACCTTAGACATGGAAAAATATTTAGGCAGCGAACAGACATAAAATTTACATAAACTTTCTTTTCACAATCACATGATGAGGACTGTTACAAGTTTCTGGATGAAATATATTCCTACTGTTTTTCCTTTATAACAATAAGATACAAAATCCTTACTAGCAGTACTGGATAGAGAGATTCTCTGGTATCTCAAGTTGTGGACTTGACTTGTACTTAGAGTTCAGGCATGTTTTTAGGTCCTGGTGCATTATACCATTGAGAAATAAGGAGTAAAATTCTATCTGTATACATCTTTCAGTATTCTAGTCCATGCCTTTACAGAAAAAGGCACATACATGTGCATGAGTAGTGTTTAAACAAAGAGTACTGGGAACAACACAAATGTCTGTGTTTCCCTTCTTGTAACTCTGTGTAACCATATATAAGGCAAGATGAGGAATGTGTATTCTGAAAAACAGAGCTGTGGGAAGACAATAGACCTTGAAACACTGGTACACTTTCAAAGGAATGGATTTTAAAACTGATATTTGGTCAGAAGTTCAGGCTGGTTACCCTACATCCTATAGCTGTCTAGGTTTTAGTAGTGGATGGGCTGCAGAGTGATCTCTGAAGAGGCTACCCTGTGCCAGACACAGATGTTTCCAACTGTCTCCACAACACACCCACTGCAGGACGCAGCTAAGCCCATCAGCTGCATGTGTGATGCCTCTGAAAACATATTTTAAGAAAGGGGGGAAAATGCCATACAAAGAGCAGTGTGAGTGAGCTAAAAAAAGGGAGAGGCAGCAGTGCAAATCGGAAGATTAAAGAAGGAGGTGGGAAGGACACCAGAGAAAAGATTGCCAGGCAGACAGTGGGGGAAAATATGATGAAGTTGTCCCACTGTAACCCATGGAGAATTTTGCTAAAGCAGACACCCACACTGCCACTAGCTGACAGGACACACAGTGATTTCCTGAAACCCCTGGAAATAACCCTTATGAATGGGGAAAAGATGTAAGGAAGAAGGATCAGCAGAGATGAGCTTCAATAGACTGATCTTGACCTTCCATTTCCCATCTGCCTGTGTTACTTGAGACAGGGTTAGGTAGGAGAGTTGGGACTGAAGGAGTGCAGTTGGATCTGAGAAAAAGATGGAACAAAGATGTTTTAGATTTCGCCTTTACTTCTCACTAACAAATCCATTTTAATTGCCAATGAATTCCATTAATTTTCAAAAATAAACTGAGAATTCACATCTCCTAACACAGCCAGTGCCACTTAACAGCCCTGGTTGAGACCGTAATATGACATCTTAAATTGCCGTGCTCCATCTTCTTCCAGAGAATGGGCCAATTTACAGAGGAAATGTTCTTCCAATGTAGATCATAGAATGATTTGGGTTGGAAGGGACCTTTAAAGATGATATAGTCTGCCTTCTTTGTCATGGGCACAGATGACTTCCACTAGTTCATGTTAATCAAATCCCCACCCAACCTGATCTTGAACACTTCCAGTGACAGGGCATCTACCTGTTTCAGTGTTCCACTCTTATCATAAAACCTGCCTTCTTTATGTCCAATCTTAATCTACCCTCTTTTAATTTAAAACTACTGTCCCTTGTCCTGCCACTACAGGCTGTGGAATAAAGTCTCACTTCAACTTTCTTATAAGCCCCATTTTAAGTATTGTAAGACTGTAATAAGGTCTCCTCAGAGCCTTCACTTCTCTGGTCTAAACAACCCCTTTTCTCAGTCTTTCTTCAAAGCAGAACTGTTCCAGCCCTCTGATAATGTTCATGGACTCTCATTCAAATTAAGCCTATTTCGCTTATTGATAAGTGATATTGCTTTGTTTATCTTACAAACTATTTCTCCCCCTGTTCTGTTGAGAAGGGGGAGTGAGAGACCATCCAGGTTTAGTGTCTGGCATGTTTCTATGTATCAGGACATTAAAACTAGAAAATTTCTAATGCTATGTTCCCACACACTTGCATTTATTATGTATTTAGATAGCGTTATTAATAAGTACAAATGAATCATTTCAGTAACTTCATTCCCAGTCTCACATACAAGTGGAGATCATAAGGGGAGGGCTAGGTGGGAAGAGAAATGCCTCTAACAATAAGAAGTTTAAGATTCCTGTTGTAAGATAAATTCTAAACATTGTTCCCTCTGGATGAGACCTACATTTTTTCTGACAGTGTTCTTGCTTGATCTTTTTGTGTCACCTCTGTAGTTAATATAGAGCAGAATTATGTCAAATAAAGGATTATCTTGGTAAATCAACATATTTTATTGAAAGCATTTTCTTCCTGTCTCTGTTTTCCATTTCCAGGATATTAGAACATCAGTGGACATATTCACTGACTTGCTATTTGAATTGTTATTCCTAGGCATCATCTATGACTATGATCATTGATGTGATGTGATTTTCTAGTTGCTGTGTGAAAAGCAACCACTGAGAATCAGGTGGATATTTTTGGCTACAACTCAGTGCCTGTTGTTATATGCTTTCTTTCAAGCATAGTTAAACTACTAATCCTGGAATCTATAATAATGAGCAAAATGTTGTGAAATATTTTTTTTACACTATTAATCTGATCTAGCAGCTCTGTAACACAACCTTCAATTCATACTATCACATGGATGTTAACAGTAGAAATTAGAGCTGAAAATAGCTATTTGATCTTCTATTTTGTGTAGTCATTGGATTGTTCCCTAAAGAATATTTTCCAGTGCTTTGTCTCATCTAGATTTAAATGTACTTAGCCATAAAGCTTCTACTACTTTCCTTTGGAGACTGTGTCACCATGTAATAGATTTCACTATTGGGAATCTTTACCCTATTCAACTGCCGTAAAATATTTCACCTTCTCTAAAATGGGAAAGAGGAAAAACATAACAAAAGCAAAAAAAAAAAATTGGATAGAAGCTAGCAAGAGAGCTCACTACAAACCAGAGAGGTCACATCTTTCAAAAGCTTGTTCCTTCTGTGATACTATTTTGATTTCCTATGAAGTCTGCTGTTGCATTTTTAGTCACATTTTCCTAAGGTAAAGGAAAATCCTACCTGTTCCCTCTTATTATATCAGTTGGGTCTCATTTTGCATTTCTTATTTCTAGTTGCAAAATTGTCTTGCCCTTGAAAATGAACTGCTGAAATATCTACACAACCATCAAATTTCTTTAAGTCAGATTTATTAAAAATAGACAAAATGGATTTAAGACAAAGTGTATCGAGATGTCATAACCTTTATGAGCCATTATTTTCTTCGACCCCAGAGAGACAAAAACTTCCATAAGTGACAGAATAGGTCATTATTTTTAAATTAATGGTTCAGGGGCAAAGATGAGGATAGTAGTTACACACATTACTAGACCACTGACTAGAAAATACCAAACTGACTGCCAGATACACATACAGTCACCCATTCCTAATGCATTCCTGGCACATAGCATGCAGAATTTTTTAACTGGTGCTGGGATTCAAGAAAATTTATATTCTGCGTTGTAAAACAGTCTAGGCACTGTCAAACTATATGATATGAGGCTACATGAGGAGAACAGAGTAAGGTAAAGGGCAACAGAGGAAACAGTAGATCTGCTCATGTAATAAGGCTTTACTAGCAAGTTAGAGTGTTACAGAGAAGGAATACATAGATAGACATTGCAGGGAAGGACATACACACACGGGAATGCACACCCTTCCATGCACAGTCCTAGACAACTGCCTTAGCAGGTCAAAAGAATAAAGAGCTCTTGCAACAGGAAGAGAGAGGGAGTAGGCAGCAAAAGAAGACAAGCTCCCTCACTACGGCAGTGATTTCCCATTAATTCTGCAGAAACAATTCCTGTGATAAATACTTATTCCTCCACATCTCCATTCCAAATCCTGCCATTTTATACAATGTTTGTGCTTCTTGACAGTTTTAGGCTTCAGTCTCTGCCTACTAGACTGCAACGCACAGTGAGTGTGTTACTTTCATAGACAGGTGCTTTATCCTGTTGCTCAGCTATTTTTTCTTGCTTACCTGTTTCTTTTCTTTTTTTCTTTAGTATGCTGAAAGCAGTGTTTTCCCCACTGTCAATGTTGTGCTTCTTCAATGACCAGTAATTAATTGACCATCTGTGGGTTGTTTGTAGGTCTAGGTTCTCTGTTTTCAAACACATTTACAAAGCATTTGCTATTATCCCAAGTTTAACTCTACTTCATAGCAAGAGACACCTGATACCAAGCTCAAGTCCACACAGCCAGTTCTCATAACAAGTTGGTAACATGCTTCAAAGGTCAGAACAGAGTCTTTACACATTTGGCTTTTGTTTGCATTTTCACTGGGTCACTGTTTTTTTTGGTTTGGTTTGGGGTTTTGTTTGGCCTTTTTTTTTTTTTTTATATGTAGATAGTAACACGTGGGAGTGAAGTAGAGGAAAAAAAAAAGTTACTTTCACTACCACTGAGTGCATCTCTTACTGCTAATTTAAACAGATGCTTTTCAAGCTGTCTAATCAGGTCAAAATACTTGTGGTCAAAAGATCTTTAACTCTGTTCCTGGAGAAGGCAGTTGCTTCAGGATAAAGTTTTCTATTCTACACAAGTTTTGTACCTTTATTAAGAAATTAAGAAAGAGAAACTGGTATTTCAGAAACATGTACAGCTTCCATTTTCAGCTTTCAAAGAAGCCTTTTGTTATAGAAAAACTTTGCAATTAAGTGCAGATCAGACTATGGAACAGAAGCCTTCTGTCTTATGAGTTTTCATAAAGACAATTTATTTTTTAATTTTGTTTGGTTGCTAAATAGAAAACAAACTTGTAGCATTCCAAATAATTACGTTCCAGCCTTGATATTTTGTATCTATCAACCAAAATTCCACGACATAATGCTATGTATGACAGTGAAGTTACAGGTAGAGATAAATGTGCATGTTTTCTTTTCCTACTTTACAATTATGTGGTCATGAGTAGATATAAAATGTATATATATGGATTATAATTTGAAAAACATCACTTTATTTTATAATCTATTTAATAAAAGTTTCCTCTGTAAATCTGATGATAGCTAGTTTTAGTAACTTTGGTTCATTCAGTGTGCTGCTAAATGCTGTAGGGAAAATTCTGGCATATTTAAATTATCTTGAGGTGGATATTTAAATTAAAATAATATTTAAAAATATCAAATCTGTTGGAGAAAATTTTGTTAGCTTCAGAGTTACTTTTCCAGTGTACTTGGGTGTTTGTGACTTTATTTCACTGAATGATGTTTTATTCAATTCAGCCAAACTGCTAGTATAGATTCTGAAAATATTATAAACATGATTTGCTTTTTCAGATTTATTTTTATGAGCGTTTATTAAATATATTAGTATTTTAAAATAGCTAAGTATTTCTGTAAATTGATTCCATCTATATGGTTACTTTAAAAAGCCAGACAAGCTTGTTAGAAACAACTGGACCTGACTTATATGAGCTGGTGACATTTTTTTCCATAAGCCAGAATTAAATAAATATGGAACAATATGGTTGCTTGTGGGGGTTTGGTTTAGTTTTCTGTTAGCTTTTTTTTTTGTGTGTGTGTGTGTTTTTGTTTGTTTGTTTGTTTTTTGGCTTTTTTATGGATATATTTGCCTCAATTTTTAGGGCAATTTTATTAAAAACGATAGCTGGCTGTGAAAGGAAACAAAAATTTGTCATGTGGTAAAATAGGAATTTACTCTCTGTTATCTAAAGAAGGGAACCATAATCTATGCAATATAAAATAGTAGGACAGTGACAGTTTTGTTGTGGCCTTGAATACCTTTGAAATGGAATTATTTAACACATTAACCTAGCAGTTGTGCAGAACTGCTAGAAGATGAAATTTGAGCATGCCAGGTGTACCAGATTTCAGTAGTGTTAGATGTGGTTAGACATGGTCCTGTGAGAGTGAGATAGGCAATGTTTTTTAATCTTGGGATAAGCCTGCGCAATGGATTTTTTAGGTGAGGCACAGGGTGAAATGCTGTGCTATGCCTGCAGAGGCACAATCTTTAGGATTTATGGTTAAGATAAACTGTCATTATAACTGTCCAATTCTAGACAAATTCTAACAAAACTGGGTGTGTTGGACAACTATAAAAATATTTGGAGTAAAATTGCTAATTTTCTCACTGATTCAAAGCACAAAAAGAGGTTGAGAAGACTTTTTTTCCTGAGTATTTTTTCAGTCAAAATGATTGAGACAGCACTGACTGATGTCCTCTAGCTTTCAAGAAACACCTCTAGGCCTGCAAAATATATAGTATGTCTTCATGCCATGTCTCCAGAGTATAATTCTTGTCCTCCATTTCATGCAGTAAAACCTAGCTTGAAAAGCTTCATTACACTGCTCCCAGAGTAACAGGGCATTTAGAGAAGTACACAGAATAATTATTATCTCTCGAACCCACAAGAGGCCCAGGAGAAGTACTGTGTGACGGAAAAGTACTGAATGCTGAGCAGGATGGTAGGGTGCTTTCTGCAAGGTTAGCAGTGTATTCTAGCACCTAATTGTAGCATATATTAGGTGCAGAAGATGCACTCAGAGGAGTGTTCTAGTGAGCCTGTAACTCTGCATGGATTGACCCTGCTCAGTCTCTCTTCTTCAGCCTCTAAAGAAGGTCATAAGAGCAGCAGCTCTGTAAATGTAATGGATATGTATCTTAATGTAGTAGGAAAGTAGAAAATCTTGAACCATTTGCACTTCCTGATACCACTTTATTATATAAATATTTATTATATATCTGTGGGAAATGCTCTTTTTGTGCCATTAAACTAAATCCAAGATGCTTTAACTATCAAACTATAAACAGACCCTTAGACTGTTAGTCCAGAACTTTGATAGTATTTCTTTTTCCTCAATTAAATACATGATGCGTGATGTCTTCATTTTAGAGTCTAAGATATGTAAACTATATGGAAAAATATTTGAAACATGGGAAAAAAAATCAGTATGGCCTTGTGTCGGGCTCTGCTTGGTTCCCTGTCAAACACAGCTGTGAGCCCATCAGCTTTTCCCCCCAGCTCCTGAAAAGGGAAAAAAAGTAACAAAAAGGAAAATGTAGTAAAGGAATATATATTTATTTATAGATATTTCATATATATACAACTATATACTATGTACATATAATACAAGGATTCCTAACAATCCCAAACACCCCCCAAAAGGGAAAAAGGGGAAAAGGGAAAAGGACCAAAAATGGTAAAAACGAAACAATCTCACACAATCAAATCCCAGGAATTAATTCAGTAGAAAAATTAACACAGTAAGATCTCACCGATTTCCCTTAGGAGAAGTGAGAGCCTCTGTTGACAAAGAGAAAACAGCTCTCAGCCAAGCCTGAGCTCAGAGAGATAAGCCAAGGCCTAAACACCGAGAGCTGCCGGCTCCGTGCTGCCCCAACAAGGGAGAGAACAGGAAAGAGAGAGGAGGAACCTCCTTCTTGTCTTTTATATACCCAATTACGTAAGGGAATGATATGGAATACTTCCTTAGTTTTGCCCTCATTTTCTAGGGAAGGCCTACAGAGAAACTACCACAGGCCCTGTGTGTGATTTATGAAAAATGTAGTACCTACCAGACCAAGCAGAAAGCATTTCTGCAAATAGACTCCATGTTCAATTTCATCCCAGCATTATGAGGTATCCCATCTGGACTGGTGGGAGTTAACAAAATGTAGCCATGAGTGTGAAATAGCTGAAACTAAAGAACAGTCCAAATAAAGTTATTATTTAATCTTCCTGAAAGCTGGAAGATTTTCTATTCTTCATTTCTATACTTATATAAAATTTGACAGCTTTCCTTGCTAAATCAATGGGAATTACAGTACAAGGGCAAAAGTAGTATAGCTGGACTGAGCAGTAACTATTTTGTTTCCCTCAGTTTTTGTGAAAGTCCAGTTATTAATTCTAAAACAACAGCAAAGTATTTTTGCTTCCTCAAGCACTAGTTCTAATATATTTCAATTTTATTTCTGCTCAAATACTGATTTCCAGAGACCAGTGACCCAAGTCTTAAGACAAATACTAAATGAACTTTTATATCCAGAATTCTTAAGCCTAGATTTATCTTATTTGGAATAAACTTTAATTTTTATTATTTCTTAAAAGAAGGAACCTAGAAAACAGATTTTTGAATGCCTGACAAGAAGTTGAAAGGAAGGAATAAAGAATGTCTTATGTCTCTAAGAAAAAGACAAAGAAAGGTAAAAACTTTTTTGCAACAGTAGACATCATAGCTTACATAAATCCCAGCACACAGAAATACTTTTTTTTTTTTTCCTACATTTTAACATCTTTCTTGGGAAATGGACAGTGGGATTGAGGGCCATCTCATCAAGTTTGCTGATGGCGCTGAGCTATGTGGTGTGGTGGTCATACTGGAGGGACAGGTTACCTTTGAGAAGGACCTTGACAGACTAGAGAGTCTAGCGTGCAAAATTCATGGGGTTCAATAAGACCAAGTACAAGGTTCTGCACCTGGGGTAGAGAGGGGCAAACATGGATACAGGCTGAGTGATGAGGGAATTGTCAGCAGCCCTAAGGAGAAGGACTTGGAGGTATTAATGGAATAAAAACTTGAGTATGAGCCAGCATGGAGTATTTTTAGAATGGACATAAGTGAGACACTTTTCCATGATGAGTATGGTGGGGCACTGAAACAGGTGGATGACCAGTCATTGTGATTGTTCAAAGTCAGATTGGTTGGGACTTTAAGTAACCTGAACTAGTGGAAGAGTTCCCAGCCTATGACAGTAGGGTTGGAACTGGATGATCTTTAAGGTCCCTCCCAACCCAAATCATTCTATTTTTCTATGATCTAGGCATATTTCTGCTGTAAAATGGTGCACTCTCTGGAAGCAGATGGAGCATGGCTTATTTAGGATGCCATCTTACAGTCTCATACGGGGAAATTAAGCAACACTTACAAGAGATGAATTATCATCTGTCACTTTTCGGAAGCTCTGGGGCTGATATCTCTAACTGGTCAGGCTTGTAATCATCTCTGAACTGGTTTTGAACTATTTCTTACACAAATGCTACCAAGAATACCATTACCTACAAAACGCATCATTTGTCAGGGTAAAACAGAAAAATAATATTAGATAATGGGCTCTTGGAGAACCCAGTGAAATATCTCTATAATTTCTACGTTGATTAATACTGATACTATCTGTCCTCACAAAGGTAATGCTGTCATGGCTGCAAGTGATGATTATGCCTAAAGATAAGATGATCTGTGCTATATTATAACTACCTAATCTTTTTCTCATCTCTCCATCTGTAAAGACAGTAATATACTTCCAAAACAAGGTCAAGAATAGATGATAACTCATTGTCTGTACAAATTTACCATCATTTTATTACAATATTTATTGAAAATTTAGAGTATGGAGGAAGAATAAAGAATCTATTGTAATACGGATGAAGGCATTTATTCTCTGCTTGGTGTATTCACTTTAAGCAGCAGCTACTCTTAAAACTCTGAGATGCTCATAAAATAATACATAAGGAAATTGGAGCATGGTTATTTGAGCACAATCATAAGAAAATAAGTATCTTTTTCTGTTGGGTTCAGGGTTGGTGTGGGGAGGTTGGTTTGTTTGTTGTATTTTTGTTTGTGCTTTTTCTTTCCACAAAATATTCAACCTTTAACTTCCTAAAGTCACATTCTATGGTGTAGTTCAGATGCTCGTCTTTCTTGACAATGAATATTTTTTGTTTCTTTTTCATATTTATATAGTTTGAAAATTTTTAAACTTTCTTCCATGAATGTTACACTGTGAAGGGCTCAATAACATTTCTGTGCAAAATATTGACTGAAATTAGACACCTATTGGAATAAGTGTTTTCTCATTATGTAATTGAATAGAATGTATCTCTACAGTTGCTATTCCAAAGTGATCATACCCTCCTCTGGTGACATCTAAATCTGACTTTAAACCCAATAGCCTGGAATGTCCTTTGAGCTTTCAGTCTCTTCCATTTTTCTTAACTAAACATTTAGATAAAGATTTTAAGCACTTACAGGTAACTTGTGTAGTTTAAGAAACTGAGTGATTTCTTGGCAATTCTTGTGCGCAAAAGAATATGAAGTTTTTTTCCCAGGTCCTTCATTAGCTTCTGAAATCATAATGTGTGTTTTAAATTGAATTATATAGCACCTAATTTATTATAGACACAGTGAATATGGTACATAAATGGGTAGATTTTATAATCTTGTCATAAAAGTACATTTCATGCTGGATTTTTCACTTATCTTCTCTAACAGTTTCTATCATTTGCATACAATTTGGGAATTTTAGTATAAACATTCAAACAACATCCTGATAAGCCTTGTGTTGCTAATGCCTACCTGATATGATTTAATTTTTATTAGTGTAATGTTTCTGCTGAGTTTGATTCTGAATCTCATATTGAATTTATTTTGTATCCCTGTTGATTCTAGAAATAGCACTAGAATCCCTATAGCCATGTAAGATGTGAGTTTTAGGTTTGTTAAATTTTTGACAGATTTTACTTCTCTCACAGTGTAGGGAAATAACGCTAAGGAGCAAATGCATTCTCATAATAGTATATGTGTATATTTGTATGCAAAACTACAAAATGAGAATAAACTCATTACATTTTAAACTTTGCAAAAAATTACGAGAATAATGCAGTATAGGACACAAAATCCCTTCAGCTTTCATATTCTACCCTAATACAAGTTCAAAAGAATTTCAATCACATTGTGTTGCTGCTCACACACTATTCAAGGGGCATATATTTTAAAAACACTTTTGTATCTTCTTGGTGATGAAAACAGTGTGCCTGATTCTTGCAAGAAGGAATTACCTACTGGATTGTATTAATTTATCTGCAGAGATGTCAAAAGCTGAATATTTATAATGCATTTTAACATAGTTCCCTGAGGAAAAACTGCCTGGGAAAGCATCAGGCATCAGACTGAATATGCATGTAAGGTATTCTATTCCTTAAAAAGTCCATTCTGATACATAAAATTCCCTTGCTGTGAAAAATATGTCACAGGTTTATCCACAAGTGAGATTGTTCCCTCATCTTTAGTCTTAGAATGCTCATTAAGTAATTCTAAGGTTTGAGTATTGCCTTAACTCATCAGGCAGCTAAGGTCATAAGCAAATTACTTGAAATACCTTGGGTTTAGCCTTGTGTATGCTTTTTTTGAGGAAACTCTTGGCCGCACTACTATATTTTCCTCCTAATTCATTATGTGCCAGTATACTGAGGGACAGTTTGAGCTACAACACTGTTTCTTGTTTTTGTTTGTTTGTTTGTTTTTATTATTATTATTATTTTGGGTTTTTTTGTTTTGGGTTTTTTTGTGGGTTTTTGTGGGTTTTTTTTGTATTTTTTGTTTGTTTGTTTGTTTTTATTATTATTATTATTTTGGGTTTTTTTGTTTTTGTTAGGGAGGTGTTTTTTGTTTTGTTTTGGGGTTTTTTGGTTTTGGGTTTTTTTGTGGGTTTTTGTGGGTTTTTTTTGTATTTTTTGTTTGTTTGTTTGTTTCTTGGGGAGGAGTTGTTGTGGTTTTTTTGTTTGGTTGTTTTTTTTTCCCAGTAAGTTGTGGCAGTCCTTGTCCAACTGTTTGAATGAATCACTAAGAGGACAGTGATCAGATGTATAATACTTGTCTGTGTTTACACTTAACAGGGCATAAACTGCAAGGCAACTGAGATGTGTTCTGAAAGAATTCCCTAAATATAAAGAACTAAATATAAAAGCACTTGCCAGCCAGCAATTTTCTGTCTGGATTTAGGGCAAAGGAAAAAGGCTGGAGGGAAAGCAGCAGGCTTTTGTCATGTTAGGGTCCCTGATTTAGAAAGAGTTTTAAGATGATCAAGAAGTACACAGTAGGGCAGAAGTCATCGAAGCCTCTAAGGCCAATGAGTTGCTCTCCAGGCTTCCTCCTTCCTCCTCACCTGTACTGTAAGCTATACCCTTTCTGGCAGGGCATTTGTTTCTCTGGGAAAAGACTGTCCACATCACTTTTTCATTTTCTGGAGGCTAAGGAATGATGTTGTTTACAGGCCAGTGGGATTTAGGCAGACCTTTGGCCTTATAAACCTTTAATCACAGCGCTGCAGTGTTTTGTGGCCAGGGAGTATTTTCTCAGCTTTCTCCTGTTTTCCTGGCACTAGGGAAGGAGGATGCTAAAGGGGGCATTATTTGTCATGTTCTATGCCTTGTTCATGAATGGTAATGGCCTTCTTAAACATGTTTGTTACAACTTCATAGTCCCAAAAGTACTCTGAGCACATGGTTTAAGGTAATCATCCTAAGACTTGGTCCTAGGAGCTTAAAGAAGAACAAATATACCGTTCTGCTAATTAGCAAAATATACGGTGACTGAATTTGTAGGTGTCTTTAACAATGAAAAAGTACACTTTAGAGACTCATTGCATTCTTGGATGTATTAGAGTGGGGTTTTTTTGAGTTTAAATTACTTTTGCTCAAGTAAATTTCAGGACTACATGCATAGAACGAACTAAATTCACAGCGAGGCTAAGAGCAACAGTACAACTCCCACATGGATCTCTAAATTCTTGAACACAAAGAAGAATGTTTTGCAACTTTGATTAGGGAATTGTTAATCAGACCTATAATAGAATGTAGGTCAAGAATCAATTAAAAGAATCGGACTAGAATTTATGATTAGGCAACCATTAAACAAACTGCTTATTAAACAAAATAAAAAGATGGAATAAATTCATAAATATGAATTCCTTTTTCTCAGTGCTCTGGATAAATTGTGACAGTTTGAGCAGCAATAAAGCAGTTAAGTTAGTGATCAATTACTAACTTCAAGAACAGAGAAATAGTTTGGCTGATGAAAAGCATATTCAACCTTTGACAAATACTTGGCTGTCACTATAGTTTATTTGAAATACCATTGTAGCAACCTCAGCTCTGGCTCTTATTTCTTATGTCTTCCAAATAAATAAACTATGTATGGTGTTTTTAATCAAGCTTTGAAGTTCAATCTGTTCTGGCAAGGAAGTGGTGCTTCACAAATAGCAAAAATACAGTTCCTGCTGTTACTTATCCTGCAGAACTATTCTTTTATCAGAAGGGCTTGCAAAACAAATGAGCAGTTGAAAGTCTACTATCTGCAAAGTTTTGTAAAACTGCATCACTATGACAATAACAGAACAGAGCAACAACTCCAGCACTTCAAAATGCACAAAAATCCAAAAGAAATTATGTATCTTATCTGATTTTTTGACCAACAAAAAGAAGTGACTGGCATACCTCTTCATCCCAACTTCACTTGTATATCCAATAATAGTAAACATAATTTCATGCCATTAGGAGTTTGTTTCAAATAATGCTTTGCCAGTCAATCATGCCTGTATACACATAAAGCACTCAAAATGCAGTCTTTAAAATTTAGTTAAAACAAAAACAAACAAACAAAAAAAAAACTTTTTTTGTTTTGTCAAGGATTTTTTGGGGAAAAAAATCAAGGAGAAAAACAGTGTTCGATATTTGATGAAGAATGTTAAAAGCTGAACATTCTCTTAAGTTAGAAACTAAAGTTAAGGTTCAGGTAAACTCTGATTAAGAAATCCCAGATGGAAGTAAGACACTGAAGAAATTGTCATGCATGAAGTATACTCAGTCTAACAGGATTACCAATAATGATATGCTCATGTTGTGAAGAGTAGATTTGAGAGGAAACTAAGTGAATAAAATGGATCGTGAAGAATTACAGGGCATAATATTTGTCGCATTTCTTTCGGTGAAGTATGTTTATTTTTTCATAAAAATCTGGTAAGAAATGGTGGCAATATTTGTCCTCTGACAGATCCATTGTGACAGTAAAGATATGAAACTTCAAGAAAGGTTTGTTCTTTTACAGAAATAAATATGGTAATAGGAAAAGAGATATTATGGACATGTAAGGGGAAGAAGTGCATGTTGCTTATCTTTTTAAAATTGTCTTGATTATAAACTATAACATTTCCATTATGGATTTTTGATAATACTTATATACATTTATTCTCAAAACAGAAAATTATAAATATATGTTCAGGGAACAAATCAAACCTTGTGAAGAAGGTAGCTTCTATTGAATTTTTTTAAGATTAATTGATAGCAGTGTTTTTTGACATGGCCCTACAAACACCTTTACAAGATCTGAAATCAGTGCAGCACAAGTGTTTTAATTTGCATTATAAACGAGGAGACACAAACATGATATAAATGGCTTTCTTTGTCAATACTAGAGTACACTGGAAGCTAAAGAAGAGGATCAACAGTATCTGAGCAAAGTGCTAATAGATAAGGTGCATGATCTTTTTTTCTGGCCTTGAAGACAGAGGAAAAACAGATTTGGTATGTTCTACCTTCATTGCATCTATCCCTGGACCTTCTCTGACCCTGAAAATGGCAGTTATCCTTTGTGCATATTGTTTTTTCTAAGGTAGTAGGAAGACCATTTTGTAGCGCACCGCAAGGAGATATTTCACAACATGAAACCGATGATGGGATGGAGTGTGTAGGATATTCCCGATACGGCATGAGACTGCTATAATAGCATTGCAGGACTGGCAAGGGTGACTAAAACTGCCCATAGATAGTGAATTCTTCCAAGTAGTTTCCCTTGAACTGTGCCTGAACATTGCTTACAAGCATGTTGATCAGAAGGGCCAAGATCAAGTCAGGAATTTTGATAGAGAGTGAGTATGTACAAAGAGTATGTACAAACCCCGCTTGATGTTCCTCCTTCCTTTTTATGTATAAGTACAGACATGACTAAAGGAGCTAAGGCTAATCTTAAGCAGCTAATCTTACATGCTCCTCTTTTCAAAAATGAAGAATGAGTTCATAACTTTTAAAATACGTTTCTATTCTGAATCTCCAGAAAAGTCTGTCTTTCTTCATTGACTGTAAGAAACAACATTTGTGTATATTTTTCCACCCCTCGACAGTGGCCTCAAGACATACATAAATTATACCTGTAAAAAAGCATTATGATAGTAACAAATTTCAGTTAATTTAACTTTGTCATAAAAATCAGATGAGATAAACAGAATGTATAATATACCCTGCTTTACCTCAAAGGAAGCAGAACCAACCATATTTACACTTCTGGCTGATCCATCTGTTACAACTAGCCAGCTAAATTTCAAGAAAACTGATGGTTTTTTTATACCATGTCTCAAAATCTCTGTTTATGTTATCACTATGCCTAGGACAATTCTGAATATGAGATGACCAAGTAAGTCGACATTTTCTTGAATTTGGACATGATGATTCTCTCTGATGAATGTAGGAATAGAATGTAGGAGTGTAGGAATAGAATGTAGGAGTGTAGGAATAGAATATGCTGAATGGAATAGAATGTAAGAATAGAATACGGTCCACAAAATTTAGAGATGAGAGATGTCTTTGAGTATGTAAGAAGTTCCTGGTATTTGGGTTCTTTTTTAAAACATTAAGTAGTGCTAGATAAGCTTGAAAATAGACAGTTTCCATTTTAGTTTTCCCCTGTTGTGACTATGAACTTTCCTTTTATGTCCTTCTAGAGACACAGCTGGAGGCCATGTGGACACCCCAGAGTATTTAAAATGGCACTCAAAACCTCTTCTTAGAGAACTGAAGCTACCATTGGATTCATTATATTCAAAATTATCATTTTACAGGAGATGCCAAACAGACCACAGCAAGCACCATCTCAGAAAATGAGCTATGCATTTCTTTTTCATGTACATGAGTTATTCAAGGGAAATGTTTTGGTTGCAAACTCTTGGCTATATATGAAAATTTCCAAGAGAGATTTTGGCTGCCTTTGGTCTTAAAATAAGAACTATCAAGTCACACAGTACTCTATGGTTTTCCACTTTATTATATTGACATAGAATCAAAGAATTGTTAGGGTTGAAAGGGACCTCTAGTCTAACCCCCTTTGCCAAGGCACTGTCACCTAGAACAGGTTACACAGGAATGTGTACAGGTGGGGTTTGGATGTGCAAACATGGAGACTTATGACCAACCTGAGCAGCCTGTTCCAGTGCTCTGCCACCCTCAGTGTTAAGTTCTTTCTCAAGCTGAGGTGCAACTTCTTGTGTTTTATTTTATGGTAATTGCTCCTCATGCTGAAAGGAGTCCACACCACTGAAAGGAGTCTGGCACTGTTCCCTTGACACCTGCCTTTGAAATATATATATATATATATATATGTGCATTAATGAGATCAACTTCCAGTCATCTCTAAACTAAACAGGCCCTTCTCCCCAACTCTCTCCTCATCAGAGAGATTCTCCAGACCCCTAATCATCTTTGTGGCCTCCACTGGACCACCTCCAGAAACTCCTTGTCTTTCTTATATTGAGTACCCCAGAACAGGACACTGAACTCCAGATGTGACCTCACCAGGGCCAAATATAGGGGAGGATCACCTCCCTCAACCTGCTGGCCACACTCTTCCCTATGCACCCATGGGTACTATTGGCCCTCCTGCCCACAAGAGCATGCTACTGGTTCATAGTTAACTTGTCACCCACCACGACTCCCAGGTTCTTCTCTGCAGAGAAATAATTCTACTCCCTTTTGTAGGTATTAGTCCCTTTTTAGACAACGTGGTCTGAAGAGATAAATTGGTAATGTGACCTGTAACTGTCACAGTACACGTAGGCTAAAGAGAATGATGCAGAGAATAGATCACCTGATTCAGAGGGACTCTATTTCTTAATTCTCAATAAAGATCTATGCAGTTCTGTTGATTCACTGAGTTATTAGTCAGAGAAAAAAAAAAAAAGGCACAAGCAATTGAACTTCATGTACCTTCAGTGAAGTAAGGAATGAGAAAATTTCTGTTTTCTTACTATACAGATTGTCAAAAAACCCCATTATGATTAACATTTAACCTTGACAAATCAATAAGTACAATCTTTTATATATTAAAAACACCTACAACATTTCTGTTGCAACAAATTAGATGCAGAAATTTTGATTTGTTTGATTATGTACAGTTATTAATGCTTTAATTTTCAGAGATAGATGTTTTTATAGAGACACAACTACTCTTTTAAAACAATTTAATTTACAGTTCATATTCTCATCTTTTCGTAAGTCTGTAGGAACGGCATGCTCAGCTTCATCAGATGGTGCACATTGAATCCGCCTTATGCTGCTCACTTCCTCACCTAGAAACAGAAGGAGATGAAGCCTTTCACTTCTTGGGCCGATATGAATGGTGTCTAGATTTGTTAACATAGAAAGGGTGGAACTGAGCCAGCAAATTTATCTAGTGCCCATGAGTGAACCCAGAGAAACACTACCTATTACTCTTGTCTCAAGTGGATGCTTAGAAAATTCATATTTTTAAACATAACATATGCACATGAACAAACATAAAAGGTCAAGTATACATCTGGCAAATGGAAATAATGTAAATTTAGCAGCTTGGATCGAACTACATAATATGCATCTTGGGGACTGTCTATTAAAAAAATTCTTTCTACTCAGTGTTATGCAAACTACTAAGTCATAGTTTGTTACTATTCTACGAACGCTTAAGCTTTGCATTTTCGGAGTTGGTGAAGCACATAGGCACCTGTAAGTCTTGAAATAATTGCAAAGGTATTAAATCAAGATTTGATTTCATAACAATGAAAGAAGCACAAGGAAGATCAAACATCAGTGCTACCTATCTGTTTTAATGCAGTTACTCATGCCTATCCTATTTGTCATATTATACTTAAAACCAACATGCTATAAAAATAATGAATCTGATTCTGATGGATGTATGGTATGTTTTATGTATGCTTTAATAATACACTTGTTGTGGCAAACTATAGAGCTGCAAATACTGTGAACAGTTATGATCCTTGTCTGAAGTTGGTAGAACCTGGTACAAATCCCAGCTCCAGGCAGCCCATGTGGAACCAGGATTTTAACCATTTAAACAGGAGTAAAAATAATACAGTAATACTTAGGATGAAAAGCTTGAAGCTTTTGATTTTTAAAGTGCTGGAGATGTGGTAGTATTCCTCTTGTACTATTTCTTGTTTTGTTTTAGTTTTGTTTGTTTGGGGTTTTTTTTACAAGAAAACTGCCACCTCCTGGACATAATAACCATAGGATTTTATTTCAGTCATTCTATATACATTGTTTTAATTCATCATTTTTTCCTGTGGTACCTTCTATCTCTAGCTGCAGTCAGCAGAATAGAGCTGTGTAGCTAAAACTGTGTGATTGCCAGCTCTGGGCAGATATTTTGGGTACTATGGGGTTGGTTGCCTGTGTTTAGATGCAAAAATCCCACCTCTGTAATCAAAATTGTTGCTCTTTTAAGCAGAAACTGTGTCCAAAGAATCTCATAAGAGTCAGGTATAGTGTCTACTGGTTTGCTAATTTGCACATAAACATAGTTTTATGACCCTGAGCCTGCAGGCGTATTTTATTTACTTTTAAGTATTCTTCAATGAAATATCTTACTGTCTTAAAAGGTTTGTTCTGGTAATTAGTTTTTCTCTGTTTCTGAAAAATTCTCGTATAAAGTTTATTGCTTTCATGGAAAATAAAAAGGAAGAATATTTCATGTCAATTCATCTTTATGAGTATTAGACTGCCAGTAATTCACCTTTGTTTCAATAAAATACTAGATCAAAGCTGTTCAATGTCCAATCCTCATGCTGCCACATCTAAACTACACTGTGTTTCCAAAGGACCCACTGATAACAAGACAAGAATCCCACCATGATGTGCTTCAGAAGCAAAGGAGGAACAGCATATCGCTGAGAAAAACGGAATGATGTTGGGTGTAGGAAAGTTCATAAAGTTTGCTGATTCACAAGCTCTGCAGAGTCAGCATTCCAGGGACACATGGAATTTCAGGGACACACCAGGCTCCATGACAGCTGAATGCTTTCTTGAGAGAGCACTCCTGGACATTCCACCTTCAGCCGCTCCTTCCTCTTGCTGTAAATTTTACTTTGAACACCCATATTCTAAGAGATCTTGATAATATTTTTTTAAATATGAAGCATATTTGATATTCAGAGAAGGAGGAAAATCAGAAGATCTTTTGTTGTTTTATTTGGTATCACATCAAACTGGCTCATTTTCTTGCTTAAAAATTCCAGAAGGAGAATCACAGAATGGTTTTGGTTGGAAGGGACTTCTAGAGGTTATCTGGACCAACTCTCCTGCTCAAGCGGGGCCACCTAGAGATGGGTGCCCAGAACCATGTCCAGACAAATTTTGAACATCTCTATGGATGACANACTTTAATTTCACTCCCGATAGATGGCGACTCCATAAACTCTCTGGGCAACCTCTGCCAGTGTTCAGTCACCCTCACAAGCAAAAAGCATTTTCTGATGTTCAGAGGGAACCTCTTGAGGTTCCTTTTTTGGCCATTGCCTCTGGTCTTGTCAGTGGGCACCACTGAAAATTAGTAAGATCCACCCCCAGCTCTTCATTCTCTAGGCTGAACAGTCCAAGCTCTCTCAGCCCTGCTGAGGGTATACTTTTATCCACCATCCAGATCATTAATGATGTCAAACAGGACTGTACCCTGCATTGTCCCCTGGTGTAGGTCAGGAGTATCTGGTGTTCAACTGGACTTTGCACTTCCAATCACCACTGCCTTGACTCAGCCACTAAGCCTGTTTGCAGTCCATCTCATAGTCTGCTTGTCCAGCCAGCATCTTTATGAGAATCTTGTAGTAGACAGTGTCAAAGGCCTAACTGAAGTCCTAATAATGCCCACCACTCTCCCCTTGACTACCAGGCCAATCACTTCAACATACAAATTTATTACACTGGTCAATCATGAATTCTACTTGGTGAATCCATGCTGACTACTCTTAATATTCCTGGAAATTGTTTCCAGAATGAGCTGCTCCATCATCTTCCCTGGGAACAATGTAAGGATAACCAGTCCATTGTTCCCTGAGTTCTCTTGAAGGCAGGTGGTGACATTTGCCTTCCTCCAGTCTTTGGGAAAAATACACAGTTGGATCTGGACCTAAATGAATGTGTTGTGTATGGTCTTAAACATACACAATTATATTATATAATTCTGACTGCAGTATATTCAGACACTGAAATAATACAAAGGTATCACTTTATCCTAAGCAATTTTTTTGTGTGCTGATTTGCATTCCAATATTTCTCTGCTTCCTATGTTTCCAAATTATTGTCTGCAAGAAGTTCTGATTCATTATCAGAAATTCTGAAAATAAATACATTTAGAGAGGGATGTAGTGTCTTATTACCTATGAAAATGATTTAAATTTTTGTATGTAAAACCATATGAAGAACTAAGCTAATATATAGTCCTTGTACAGTGCAAGTCAAGATTTATTCTTACAAATGTCTCATATGTGTTTAACAATAATTGCATGAGAATAAATATTTCTCAAGGAAGTTATTTATCAAATTAATCAAGGACTAATTTTAAGGGTAAAATAGGAGTTTCCTTTCTGAACAAGTAGGTTCTGAAAAAGCCTTTTCATCAAATTAGCAGAAAAAAAACAAAATCAGTTGCATTAAAAAGAGTCTACATACTTTTCAATTTGACTAATGTAATTGCAGGCATGTAAAGCACAGAACTCAATGACTCAGGATGTGTCCTATGCTCTTATTTACCTAGACTTGTGTACATAAATGTCAAATAGATTTATCTTTCTTTGTATGTGTTTGCAGGATCAGAGATTAAATAGCTATTGGATAGTTCACTTTATAGGAAACCTGTTTTCTTAACTTCAAAACTAAATTGACAAATTTGTCCTTGCTTGTGTATATAGAGATCCTATCTCATTACATCTTGTAAAATATTTTTCAAACTACTTCCAAAAGGAAAGTATATAAAAATTTAATATAATACTTATTTTTAGCTTTACGTTTCTCTGAAAAAATAGCAATTTGACTATATTCATTGTGATTTAAAACCAGATAAATAATGGATAGTTCAAGTAATAATTACCTTATTTCAACATTTACAGAAAAGTGGCACATCATCATCAAAAAAACACATTGAGAATTGTCTTATTATCTACACAAGTGCCTGGTTTCTATAAATATTGAAATTTGGTAATTATCTCTAGCACCATTTCTTCCTTATCTACTTTTCAGAATTGAGCAAATAGAAATATCATTTAGTTATTAACATTTCCCAAATAGATATCTGGTTTCTTTTTAATGGGAGTACATATGTAAAGAAAGTAAATTGCAAAATAAGATAAATGAAATGGAATGAAATATCTTTGTATCAGAGGCATCCAAAAGAATGAGTTAAGACTGTGTTATTCAAATATCTAAATTTAGCCTGAGTTCATTCTTAAAAGGAAAGATCACTTCAAAAGAAAACCTAACTGACAAAAAGGAGCCATTGTCCATATACTCATGAAATGAAAACGTCTTTTTCTGTGTAGCACATATTTGAGCCAGGCTGTGTAGAGCCATTTAGCCTTCTTTACTTAGGTAAGGGAAAAGATAACATTTCACTAGGTTGTTATCCTTTGTAAGTCTCTTTGGGAGATGGTAGTCAGGACCAGACTGGATGTGTCTGTGTGTTGCAATTGTTTTTCCCTGATGCTAGTCTATGATCACATGGATCTGTATCTCAGATTACCAGGAAGAAATAATTCACAACCACACGTATATCATAAAATAACTTTAATGTTGTCACAGTACTGCATGTTGCTATAGCAGTTCAGCATGAAATTGTGCCATAATGTAATGAAGACTCTACAAACTGTCACTAATTCCCCTCCTTCTCTAAGATTTAAGTAGCTACAGACTTAGCCAAGACAAATGTGCACATTTGGCTCCATTGGAAAGAGTAATATTGGTCAAAATCCCATCATTCATAACTTAGCTGTACATAACCAACCTAAGCTGTATAGCAATAAAAAATATGGAAGTATTTTCCCAAATCGTTGTCATACTAAAAGTAAATTCTAAGTCCTTATGAAAATGTTGTACTGGTGAAACTGGTAACAAAATTTTTTTAATATCCTTTTGCTGCCATTTAATTTTACATCTTCTACTGAGAGAGAGCTGAGAGGAAAGTTACTTCCCTGATTATTCAATACATTACAGACAATAAATACTAATGTCAGTCCCCTATGTACTTTTCAAAGACAAGAAAGCTATGAAATCTATAAATTTTCTTCAGTTGTCTTAGAAGCAGCAAGAAAGAAATCAGGAAGACATAATTTTCACCTAATATATAGAGTACAAACTCAAAAGGAAATCAGAAGTGCAGAACACAAAAGGTTCTCATCTTATGTGCAATTACTGTAATTAAAAATTACTTAAATATATAAAACCACTAATCTGTCAGGTCTAGGTTACAATAGATTAACAAAGAACAGGGCTGAAAGTATCCACATTATGAAAACAAAACAAAACCAAACCAAAAAACCAACTAACCACCACCACCAACAAACCAAACAACAAACAAAACCAAACCAAAACCAAACCAAACCAACAAACAAAAAAGATATATTTGTGTGATACCACTTTTTCTTCCCTGTTTGATGAAATATTCCTTTTCCCCACCTTTTTATAAATAAATCTGTGACTATCATTCTCTAAAACAGCATCAACACCTTTCTCAAAATGTCTGTAAAGTACTGAACACTTCCATTTTGCATTTGCCTTTTATCTCACAGTCCCAGGGACCCACATAAAAAAAGACACTAGCCAGGAAGTAGAAGATGGAAAGTGATGTGAAAAACTAATTCAGGAAGGATATATCTTGCATACAATAAACTTAGGGTATGCTACCTTTTGGTAGCTCATAATGCCCATGTATCCCTGTACTCCTGCTAGTTCCTTGCTCCTAATTCTGAGGTGCTTGTGTTGGCCAGTGGTAAGCAGTGCCCCAGCAGATAAGGGTTTGGGCAGAACAAAGATATATCTCTCATACTAGGCAACACTGGCATGGAAATACAGTCCTGAAGCATTTTCACAGTTCCTGAAAGGCTGCATCCAAAAAACACTTTTGCAGTCCTACTAATATACACTATGTATAGTAAAATCTAAAAGCCATAAATTATATTGTGCCATAAAAAAGAGACAGGAGCCTGTGGATATATTCAGCAAAGTCACCTAATAAAAAGTGACATATTCCAGGTTTCTATATCATTTTCCAAGATTCTCAAGGCAGCTTTACAAATATTGTGGGTTTATTACTTGGGCAAGTGAAGACTGTATGTCCAAATAGAGAACATTGCAAACATTCTGTACTTTTATAAGGAATCAGAAGGTGATATTCCAGACTATCTTGACATCAGAATCTCAAAATGTGTCAACTCTATATGTATCCTTCAAAAGTGAAAAATTAGATTCCTACCATGAAAATTATGACAGAAAAAATATTTGTTTTCCAAGTATAACTGCATTACGTTCCTTGTTATAAACAATTCAAAAATGTGTTCTGACTTTAATAGATTTTTAAGATAAGGAGTATTCATTCCAGACAATTATGCTACTTTTAAAATGTTAAACAACCTTGTTTTAACTGGAGAAGATAGTAGACTTAAATCAGAAATAGATTTCTCAGTGTCTTAAAGACTGTCTGTCACTGACTTAGGAAAAGTTAATACATCTATAAACATACAGAAGTTAGAACAGGTTTAGAGAAAGGAATAATTTTAATTTATTAACTAGTGCTAATGCATTCTCTTTATTTAAAAGATACATATTTTGTTATAAATGGCTTACCGAATAATGAGATAGCTTTTATATCTCTTTATTTCATTTTGAAAATGTTGAGGTTTATTGTAACCTACACAAACTACTACAATAATCCTTAGTTCATTTTCAGAAAATGCCATTTTCATTACACATAGTTTTAAAAATATATTTAAAGCATTTACAAGGAATTATGAAATATGAAAATATATTTTATGTTATCACAGAGAAATTTTGTGTTAACCCTAAGTGCAGTGCAAATAGTTAGAATTATAGTTTTTAGGGGATCGTCTATTTTTATATCCATTTGCAAACCTTTATATGTTGCTAATACTGCAACTGTTGCGTGAAGAACTGGCTGAAAGGCAGAGTCCAAAGTGTTGCAGTGAATGGAGCTACATTTGGTCAGTCACCAGCAGTGCTCCTCGGGGCTCAGTCCTGGGCCCCATATCTGTTCAATGCATTCAGGACTTGAACACACCATTAGCAGGTTTGCTAATGATGCAAAATGGGAGGTGCTGTTGGCACTCTTGAGGGACAAAAGGTCTTGCAGAGGGATCTGGATACATTAGAACATTTGGCTATGATTAATAGGATGAAATAGCAAGTCTAAGTACCATATTCTGCCCCTGGGACAGAGTAAGCTGGGAACAAGTATAAATTAGGAGAGCAGTAGCTGGAGAGCAGCCCTGCAGGAAGGAATCTGGGGGTGTTGGTCGACAGCAGGGTCTGTGTGAGTCATCTCTGTGTCCTGGCAGTCACGAAGGCAAATCTTGTCTAGGGTGCATCAAACACAGCATCACCAGCAAGCCAAAAGAAGTTATAGTTCCTCTGTATTCAGCATTGGTGTGGCCTCACCTCAAGTACTCTGTGCAGATCTGGACCCCACAATTTAAGAAGGATGTTTGAGTTCTTGATTGCATCCATAGGAGAGCAACAAAGCCACTAAAAGGACTGGAAGTCATGTTTTGTGAGGACTGGCTGAGGACTTTGAGCTTGCCTAGTTTGAAGAAAAGGACGCTGAGGGGCCACCTCATTGTTTTCTACAGCTTCTTGTGGAGGGGTAGTGGAGACGGAGGTGCTGATTTCTTCTCCCTGAGATTCAGGGATAGGATGTATGGAAATGGTTAAAGTTGCACATGGGGAGGTTCAGACTGAATATCAAGAAACATTTTTTTTTAATGAGAGGTAGGTCAAACCCTGAAACAGGCATTCTAGAGAGCTGGGCAATGCCTTTGTGTTTAAGAGGCATTTGGCCAATGCCCTTAATAGTGTTCTTTAACTTGGTCAGCCCTGAATTGGACAGGTAATTGGACTAAGGGGTCATTGTAGGTCCTTTTCAACTGGAATTATTCAATTTATTCTCCTACATGCTATGCTATGCTATTCAATTCTTAATGAATGAAAATATAATTGATACTATTGATGAAGTGTAGAGACTGATCATGTCATCCTCAGGGAAACACACAGGATATGATTAAGTTGCTTAAACATTTGAGATGCTTTCATGCATGCTGTCAGACCTCCAGCTGTGAGTACGGAAGAATACAGTTCAACCGTAGGTCTAGTATAACATCTGTCATATCAGAGAAGATGCTTCTGGGCATTTCAAATACTTGATATTCTTTTTCTTATGTATCTAAAGACTCTCATTGGTTGAATCATTCCCTTTCTCCTCATGGAGGTATTCCATAAGTCTGTGTTGACTATAGTGGTAATTTAGACAAGTATAGCTCACATGTAAACATATGAACTTTTAGTAGTAGGGCAGATTGAACCTTATGCCCACTGCCTGCCAGAGTCATTTTTCTATCATTGTACTCTTCCAAGTCACCTAAAGCTTAAGTCAGAAGATGTTTGATTTCTCTGTCCTAGGGATACTATGTTGCCACTAATCTCTCAAATTCCTACAATACAGTGTAGTTGATTGAAAATTTGGTGGAGTAAGAGTGATTACTCAGACTACAAAATTTTATCCTATAGGTATAAAGTGATTTGAAGATAACCTTAGGTGAAACAGTTCACCAAAGACAGTTCAAAAGGGAGAGAAAAGATGAGTTTTTTTGTTTGTTTGTTTTTTTCAATAAATGCCTTCATTTTCTTCATTCTTTGTTGGCAGCTGTCTTGTTAACTTTTGTAGATATTGGCATCACTGGGGAAATTGGTTACTAGAACATCAAAAAAGATGAACTAAAGATTAAGTTGGCATAAGGGCTTTTCTCCAAAAGGTACTAAATGTCCAGAGAAAAACTACAACAACATATGGTAATACTTCTTCTAGCCTACTAGACTACCTGAGGCAGAAGAGGTTTGTACGGATTTTTCTGATATGAATTTGTCTCCTCTTCCTGTGAGGCCATTTGCATTTTTATCATCCATAACACTCTGTGTCAAGTGATGCACAATCTATCTGTAACTATGTTTTGAACCTGAGAGCTGAGAGCTTCATTTGATGTCTACTAGTTCCTTTGCTGTCAAGGGGCAGAGAACAATAGATTGGTTCTCTACATGCGCTATCATTTCCCCCTCAGTCATTTCTCTTTCAAGCAGAAGAGTCCCAGAGTATTTATTTATTCCTTGTAAAGACACTGTTTTCATGCTTTTCATATTCTTTGTTGCCCTTGTTTTAACCTTATTCAGTTGCTCTATATCATTTTGTTTTCTGGGTGCCTTCAGCACAGATAGTAAGCAAAATGGCTTATACAGCTTTACAATTACATTCTTCATTTTATTCTGTGTTTCATTTCTAAAAACTCAGTAGTGCAGTTGCTGAGATTCACCTCATGTCTTAATGATTTTCTCTAGTATAACTTCAAGACCATTTCTCTGATTGATAGTGGTTCACTCAGAATCCAGGATGTAAGATTACTCTTTTCCATGAACATCACTTTATCTAAACTGACTGCCTTTTTCTAGCTATTTTCTTTCCTGATTCCATAAGATTCTTTGGTAGATTCTTCATAATTTGCCATGGTCTCTGCTCCTTCAAATGTCTTAGTTTAGTATTATCACCAATATTTTCACTTTTCAAATATATTCTAGGTCATTTATGAATATGTTGAATGATATGGGTCCCAACAGAAACTCCAGTTAAATATCACTGATGTTCTCCACCCATGGTGAAAACTGGTGAAAAATTTACTGTCATATTCTGATACTCTTTTATCTCTCAATGCTTACAAAAACCTTTTAGTCTTTTTACCTAAAGAAGTTTTGTGACATACATGATAAGTAAGATCTCCTTCAGGATAACAAGATCAGCTTGTTATAACCCCAGAAAGTTAGTTGTGACAACATAGGGGTAAAATTGTGTCAATATCCACATCTAAGAAATTAGACTAGGTGATAATAGGGCTTATTTGGCCCAGAGTTCTGTGAAACTCTGAAGACAGTTGCTGTCTAAGAATGAATAAGAATGTGAAGGGCATGAACACAGAGGATTCAGTGACTGAGGCTTTTTTGTATTTATAAACTAGCAAGCCCATAAAAGTATTGTAACTGTACATTTTAATATTAAAATGCAATAAAATCATACAAAATCCTCACATTTTCCCCACATGTCCCAGAAGGCTTTCTACAGAATGAATACAAGAACAGCTATGAATCAAGTATAATTCTGGATGCAATAAATAAGAACAACAAGCAGCCCTAAGGGTAGCTCCAGCACAGCAGTTTACCATCTTTTTTATTAGTTATATAAACAGCCTCAAGATATTTTGTCATATGATATCCCCATGGCATTTTTAAAAAACCCAAACCCTTTTAATCTGCCTGTAAAAGCTTGTAATGTGTAGCTCAGCCTTGCAGCCCTTTGCCTTATCTCCATGTACAGCAAAGGCTAATTTGTCCCCTTTAAGCCTTTCACTGCAACCTGATGCTCTCTTAATCACCCCCTGAAACTCTGCTGTGTTTATCCTCTTCTACAGAGACAGGTGCAAGGGATTTTATTAAGGCAATACCTTCTTAAGTGGTTTAGTTTTATCCCTCAATATTGATCCAATGGTTTAAATCCATTAAGAGGGTGTAAAAAGACACTTTATTCTTTGCTTAATAGAATCCATTCTAGAAAAAATAGGACATAGTATTCTGTCCTCTTTTGTAACTTTATTTTATTTTCCTGTAGAACCTGGAACCAATAGCAGATTACAGAATATTTGTGTGTTAAGTAATTTTGGTTGACAAGTTTGTTTTTCTGTCTGTTAATGTTCAAGTGATTTATGTAGATTTTTAAAATTTATATATTCTATTTAAAAAAAAAATAATATTATAAATATTACTACATACCAAAAACCTACTGAAATTTTCACACAGGTTATATGTTACATAAGACATAATGGAGATGCTGCAGTGAAGGGCTACAAAAGTGAATCAAGGTCAGGAGCATTGCACATGTGGGGAAAGTCTGAGAGACCTGGGACTGTTCAGCCTGGAGAAGAGAAGGCTTAGGGGAAATATCATCAATGTATATCAAAACCTGAAAGGAGGGTATGAAAAACGACAGAGCCAGGCTCTTCTCAGTGGTGCCCAGTGAGAGGACCAATCAATGGACAGAAACTGAACTATAGGAGGCTGCCTCAACATCAGGAAACCCTTTCTGATTGTGAGGGTAATTGGTTACTTGCACAGCTTGCCCATGCAGGTTGTGCATTCACCATTCTTAGAGATCTTCAAAAGCCCTCTGGACATGGTCCGGGGCAACCATCTCTTAGTGGCCCTGCATGAGCAGAAGAATTAATTGGTCCAGATGACCTCCAGAGGTCCCCTCCAGTCTTAATCGTGTTTTTTGTTTGTTTGTTTGTTTTTGGGTTTTTTTTTGGTGGTTTGTTTGTTTGTTTGTTTTTGGGGGTTTTTTTGTTTGTTTTTATTTTATTTTTTTTTAATTCTGTGAAGGAGTTAATGAACATTCAATTTTATACAATCTAAGCATATATTTTTTAATTTTTAAATTTTTTTTTAATTAAGAAAGCTCAGCTGTCCCATTCATTCAAGATAATACTAGTTCTTATCAATCTGGGGAAGTCTTTGTGGTTTCCACATGAGTTTTGATACATAGCATAGTCAATCCAAACTTTTAATGTTCTTTGCCTTAGCAAGAAATGAAATGATAGCTTCCTGTTATGAACATTTTAGCAGCTAAAGTAAACAAGCATGGTAAGAGATGATATTTGAGATGGGTGTAGTTTTCCTTTCACTTTTTTAGTATCAAAGTGATGAGGGTTTGAGTAGTATCTCACCCCTTACATGCTTAGCCATGGAAAACACCAAGTCTTTATAACAGTAGTAGTGGAACCATCAAAGCACACTGGCTCTATCAACAAAGCCTCAGGGATGCAGGCTGGTTCAGCACCTTTCTAGATGATTTTTTAAGCAGTGGTTCCAGCATGACTGTCACAGAATGCTGGAACAGTCCATTATAATCTAATGAAAAGCAATATTCAATGAGTAGCAAGGAAAAATACTAGTGTGCTACTTATACATTAAGTGGACATGTATTGGGATACATGTTTGTTTGCATAACAGATATGTATCTATTTAAGTTAAAACAGTCCACATAATATATATGGTTTGAAAGCTATTTTTTTAAGATATAAATTTTTTCTTTAGAGGGCAAAACCTTGTTTTTTATCCAAGTTCCATATTTATCTAAGTTTTTCAGGAGTTTTACAATTCTGTTTGTCTTGTAAGGAATTTTACATTCTCCAGATTATATTACTCAGAAAAAAAGGGTAGTATTTCTACTGAATGAGCAGTATTCCCTTCCTGTAGGACAAGAGGAAGTTTGCAGTCTCTTGCACTTTAGCACATGCTCTCAATGAAGTTATTATGCTGCTATTGGCTCTGTGACAGACTGAAACCTGGTTAAGCATGAAATAGTTCAATTTAGCTTGCGTGGTGGACCTAGATTTCTGAAAGATAATTTGGTGGTACTTTACATTCCTGCTGTCTTCAGGAACTCTGTTCTTTGAAATCCTCTCAACATCTTGCAGTCTTACAGATTAAATAGCCATATATTTATACAGGTGTTCTCAATACCATGGAAGAGAATGGCCTTCAAACACAAACAGAAGCAGCTGAGTAAGATGGCAGCCAGAGGTATTATGGATCTGTTCTTCTCTCCTCTCTCCCTTTTCATCTTCTCACCTTGCAGTCTGGTTGATGTCAGCGTAAGCTGACACCAAACAAGTGACACATACATACTGCCATGGGACCATGTGCCAGCTGACTGCAGCTGGTGCCATCTCTCACTGAAGCCTATCTCTTTTTAGAGTCTGGGATTTCTGTCCTACAAGGATTTAAGTACTTTAAGCAAAGTCCAAAAAGTTCCAAAAGAATGTCTTACAAGGGCACTGTAAATCTGAGCCATTAATAGACAGAATAAAATATGTGAAGGTTTATGCATGAAGCAGCTAGTGAAAAGGATTAGAAAGGAAGTTCAGGTTATTTTAATTTGTCTCTGAATATCCTTCTTCTCAGGTTTCCACTTTTAACTCCTGGAGGATTTTTAAAGGGTGCTGACAAGGCAGTGCCAGTGCAACTATATGAAATCTTTTATCGCTAAAGCAGGAACCAAGCATTATATCAGCTCTTTTTTTACCAGTTGTCAAGGGTATTTGGTTCTGCTTCCAGCCATTGGAATTGGAGGTGTTACTGCCTAGTGTAATTGCAGCCTTCCTCCATTCTGTTATTGCTGCTGGTTTCTACTGATCCAAATCAATCCTGACAGCTGGCCAGATGCTCCTTGTGCCAGTCAGCAGGACTCTGGTCTCAAAAGAGGATCTCGTTATAAGGAAATTTTGCAGCAAACTGTACAGTCAATCTTATTTTCTAAAAATATCAATAAAAACACTAAGAAAAAGGTATTTAGTGACTTCACTAACGCACTGGTTTTTTTTAAAGGGGATGAATATTTGTGGTTTTTTCACTGCAAATTATGTTTATATAGTATTAATTGAGAGTTATACAAAGCTTTTTTAGTGGATATGTATGTCGTATCTTTATTACAGTCTGTGCAGTCCACAAACTCAAGAACAGCTGCTTAAAGTGTAAGCAAACAGCACAGAACACATCCTAGAATTTGTTTAGCAAGGTCACAAATAATTTTAATTTGGAAGCTCTTTGGGACATGGATTCTTCAGATGCCTGAAACATTTTTTTCTACTGCCATATAATTACTAAATAATAGAAGGTTTTGGTATTGTCTGGGTTTTTTTAGCAGTTAGTAGAGTACAACACTTTCCACAGAAGACAGTCAATGTTCTCATACAGTTTCTTTAGATAAATCTGGAATTGGGTTTTTTACAGTTTATTTTCACTTTGCCCAGAAAATCTTTAAAGGGAGCAGTGAAGAATGAGTTGTTTCCACGTTGCCTTCACTGCCTCTCCTTGATGAAGTAGAATACTTCCATATTTCTTAATACAGAAAAAATGCAAAGTATGGATAGGCTGCCTGTTCTATTCCTTTAATCTTTTTCTTTCCTCAATGGAATCTCTTGGCATTATGGTCTGAAAATATGTCTATTCATTCAAGGAGTGAAAAAGAAGGGATAAAAGTTCCAGACATGGTAGAGGCTATTTGTTTGTCCTAGTACATTGGTCCATATGTAAGAGAATGTACTTTGAGTGCCTCTGAATAAGCTGAAACATATTAACATATGTTTCTTGCAAAACTGGAAAGCGGGTACAGCTGGTAAAGCCCTACTAAGCTCTCAAAGAGGCCTCTGACTGCCTGCTTGCATTCAACTGTTCTCACAATACCACATAAAATGGCTTGTTCTGCTTTTATTTGCTGTCATGAAAACAAGATGATATTGCCTATATATAAATTCCAACATCTGAAGTCCACATGCTGGATGTTGTTATTTCTCCTTAGCTGGGAATATTTTTGTTGGGGGGAAAATGGTGCCATAAAGGGTATTTCTGGTGCAATTTGTTTATTAAATTAACATGATACTTCTGTCAACAAAGGTATTTACAAATCACAGCCTCCTTCCTATGGGAGCTCTAAGATTTCAGTTTTTTCCGCCATTGGACTCACTCATTTTAGCAGTATAAAGCGTGCTTTAGAGTTACTATGCTAAAGAAACTCCCATAGAGCTCACATATATGGTACACTTTAGATAAAAGCAGTGGGAATAGAAAAGGGGTAAAACAGGGTATTAAAACTCCTGGATTCTCATCAGACTTTTTTCACAATCTTAATCCTGAATTTTCTCAACTAATTTTTATCATATGCAAAAGGCAGTTGATATATGTCCTCATTTTCTTCCTTTTGGTCACAGAGCTTACACTGAGAACATGTTAAGTGAACATTTTTGACATCTGTATTTGTGTTGTGATAATAAATTTTATGTCACTATATAGTAGATTCCCCACACTCATTGTTTTTTCCAATTAACGGAGTGTCCTGATTTGTAAAGTTTAAATTTATCTTGCATTTACTTCTCTTCAGAAATCATGGCACGGGAGTAAAGCGCCTATTCACTTAGCTTCATCATTATTTCTCCACTTTCATTTTCCAACTGAAAGACCAGAAATTTTACATCTGTTTACCAATGGCCACACACCATTTAACATGATAACACCAGCCAAATGAATCTCTCTTAGGTGTAATGCTGTTACTTATGTCAGAACTGAGCAGCAGTTATTATTGCCCTTTGTTTAAAGATAGTGAAATTAGCTCCTGGGGATAAATTCTTTTTAAGCACCAATTAGTATATATCTCTTTTCTTTGCTATTGTTAGTGCAATCTACTGTAACCAGCAATTCAGAAGACCTAAACATTGGCCTAACATTTCTATCTATTGTGCTGGGAAATAGTAATTAAACTCTTTGCTATTCCCTATCCTTTTCAGCAAGCAAAAAAAGCTCCATATAAACTGTGTTACCAGGAGTGATTTCTGTTTACATTTTTTGTCCACAGCCCCTGTTCTTGTTTGTTTCTTCAGTGCCCCACCTCTGTGGTACCCTTTCTGTAGGTTCCCTGTCCATCCCAGGATAAATCTATTCACATGTTTTAGATCAGGGCCAGCAGAACAAGATCAGCAGCAGCAGCTGACTGAAAAGCCGGGTATTGCTGTTATGGAAATCCAGTTGAGGAAAAAGATACAAGTTGGTTGATGCCACTCAGAACTGGAGGAAGACCTGAGTGAATAGACTAATAGACAAAGAAACAGAAGAAAAAAAAGGACCGCCTCTGACTTGATTCTACACTTGAGGAGGCTGGGAAGTATGGACACACTGCTAGGAATACTATGCCAGTACCTGAGAAAGCAAGCAGTGTTTGGGAGCACAGCTTGTTGTCTTGAAGAAGTCTGAGGTATCCTGAGTAAGGTGATGAGCAGAAGGTTTCAGTACTATAATAACCAGTCAAGTGATTATGGCTGACATATCTTTCCACTCAACCGTTTTCCAACTCTCTCCTCATGATCTCAACTACCCTTAGCCATTTTGCACAGTGTGTTCAGAGAAGTGGCTGGGCTTTCTGCATGTATTGCTCTCTCTTTTCCCCAGGACTGCCTTATTCTGGCAGAGCATCACCTCTCTACCTCCCTTGTTCAAATGCCTGGCCTAAGCATTGAGGCTCGTTTCTCTGCTGCTGTCACAAGTGATTTGTACAGCAGCAGACAGGCCTTCTAATTTCTTTTCTACGTGTGCCATTGCCTTTGCTTTCCAGAAGTTCAGTAATGATCTCTGCTCCTTGCAGCATTGTCAATGATGAAGTAGCATGCACAGGGTGCTGCTGAGCATTATAACATCTCTGCTGTAAACTTTTAGCATTTGCATAAAACTTCCTGCCTATGAATTTCACCTATCTTTTGCATGAGAGAATGAAGTGACTTATAGAAAGAACAAGAACAATTCTGTGACAAATCACAGCTAGAAAAACACCACCAAAACCCAGGTTTTCCTGTTTATTGAGCAAAGGTCTTTCCTGGATAATATAATTTGAGGGTAATATGCTGTGTCTTGACATGAGTAACTGTGTATATTGCAAAATTTAACCTAGCCATCTTGGTACTCATTTCCTTAAAAGTGAGACTCACTTCAAAAATCAGCCTATTTCGACTTGACTACCAGTTGAATGACGTGAAAATACAGAAATGATGAAACAGGCATGCTTGCAAACTGTAAGTTTTATTATAGCTTTTTTACAAAAACCAATTGACACTCTACTAAGTCAAGATTGGTATACTGTGATCTTTATTAGTGCATTCTTGTTTTGAGTCACTACTCATAAGAGAATTTAAAAGACAGAAAAATAGAGTTATTTTTATCGATAAATATAACATCTAAAAGCAGCTGTTTGTTCAACAGGCAAGTGAAATATTTCTGAAATATATGATTTAATATAGAAAATGTTTTGGTTATACATCTTAAATTATTTTATATTAATTCCGTATACTATTTCATGAGCTTTGTGCTATACATAGTTATTAATTAACTCCTACTATTGATTTTAATTTTTCCCGAGGATGAAAAAAATCTTGCAGACAATGTGGAAAAAAACCCTAAAACATAGATGCACAGGCAGAAGCTAAATGAGTATAAATAGTATCTTAAAATAAATCAGTCAGTTTCTATGCTTAATCAACTTATAAAATTTTACCATGTGGTTTACAGAACTAATTTGCCACAGTCCTACTTCTGTATGTACCCCTTTTAGATGTTTCTGCCAATTACTTGTTTCATATAAATCAAGCAGAGAGTGAGTTCCTAATTTGTATTCAGATATGTTAACACACCAGATCTCATCATGATCCAACTCATCAGGGAAAAGAAACCTTCTGTGAAATGTACCTAATCTATCCAAAATAACTCAGAAACTTACTGAAAATCCCATGAATAACAGATAAAGAATTATATTCTAAAGTTTTTGTGTACTGATTTCTGATAACTTATATCTTGAAAAAATTGCAGATGATTCCTATAGTAAAATGCTGACACACATACTGGCTGAGTATGTTTTAGAAGTTACTCATCTGCCCTAACTTAATATGCCATTTGATTAAAGTCATATGTTTGCAGACTTCTGAAACAAGAATTTTATTGTTAGGACAAGGACATTTAGTAAACCACATGTTTTTAATACAGTCTTGCTAAATTTTCTCTGTAAGTACGTTTTGTTTTCAAGAGTAAAATATTACAGATTCCCAGAGATTGTTGATTTATGTTATGATTTGTTTCACCTAACTTTGGATATTTAGACTGGTCACCCTAAACTCTGACAGCCAGTGGGAAAGGCAATTCCAAAGCATCCGAAGTATCTAACTTGTCTTGTGTACTCCTCAAGAGGACCTAAGTTGCACTTTTCTCTACACCTCAATTAAATTTGATTCTCAGATGAAGTTTAAGTGCATTCTTGTGAAATTAATGAAAGATTTTTTTCCTGTTCTGAAGAAAAACCTATCATGGTCTCAGTTTTTTGAAAAGGGGAGAGTAAGATAAGTAACATCCATGCTCTGTTTTACTCTGTTTCTCTTTTCCTATCCCCATAATGGTCAAGATAAACTAATTTTCATTGTCCACTCTTCTAGGAGATCATCTGTATTCAAATGTATAACCAGTTTTCACACTGCTCCACTAAAGATAGCTCCTGCAGCATGGCATTTGTAAAGTTTGTAGAGAAGCCGGGACATTCAGGAGTACCAGGCAGGAGAAAAAATGTATAGTCAAAAGGCTACATCCCTAAATCATAGGAGAGAGATAACTTCAGGAAGTCATGTGAGAAAAAACCCAAGACTTTCATTCTGTAATGTAGATCTGATGATGCTATATTGAAACTTTCAATACAAGATTAATAATCCAGACATAATTGAAGAAAACTCACTGAACTGGAGCTCAGGTTCAATTTTCCTGCACAGCAAGAGCTCACAAATATTGAAGGCCTGAAGTATAAATTTATCTGAACTAAAAACGTTGTTTGACTTCATAAGTGTTTTGTCTTCATTGATGTAGTGACAAAAGTTGATTTTTTATGGACAGAATTAAAGAAAATGTTTATTAAGGTTTGTAAATTCACAAATATTTCAAAATACATGGCTTTATTTGTTCAACATCAGCTAACCCAAATTATCTAACAATGTTTAAAGGAACAGGGTTGACCCACACTGAGGTCTGTTGACTCACACTTAGATTTTATGAAAAGTGCAGCTATGGCTGTCATGAAGTTTTACAAGGAGGTCATTACTCTTTATGACATCAAATCACCTTTCTGGGTATGATTTTTCCATTGTTCTGTTTTCTGTAAGTGAATGAGTGGCTACATACATAGCTACATTCATTGCTAGCAAAAGGAATAACTTTAGGTTTATGCAGACATATCCTTGCTGCTGTCAATGAAGTTGCATCAGTATAAATCTAGTTTATCACCAGCATGAATTGTACTCACATTTGTAGTTTAGATCTTAGGGGATAATATTCATAATTGAAAATGCATTATTTCCAATCAATGGTAAGATTCTGTGTATATGTATTGAATTGATTCTAGTTCTAGCTATCAATGTGGAAGATTCTCCAAATACTCTCTAAAATTTTGACTTTCTGCTTGTTTTAAATTTTAATGTTTGACATCATTAGACTTACTTTTATAGACTCATTATAGTGGGATAGTACTTGTTCATGCTGAGGAGTATATGAAAAGATTAATGGATTGTGACTCAGAACCTGCTGAGGTTTCAAGCAAAATAATTTATGCATCCTTAACACATTTATCTTTGAATTTACTTCCCAGCAAAAACTACTATATAAGGTGAAAGCATTCATTGACTTGCAATGGTAATAATGCTATCTAGATTTACAGGTAATATTATGCATATTATTGCTATTGAGGATAAGAGCGAAGCAGCAAAAAATCAAAATGTGGTGAGGCTCACCATAGAGGTCAGTGGAAAAGAGACAGTCATACAAATACATCAGTGTTAAAAGCATTGCTGGAGAGAAAGTAGATCTAATAAAAGAATAAAATACTGCAGGCAATGAAAAAAATGGTAAAAAATAGCTGATATTATTTTAATTTGAAAAGTCTCTTCAGAAAGAAAAAAAAGTATTATTAATAATTACAAGGAAAAAAAACCCTGTATAGGTAAAGTTGAACATGTGCAAATTAGTCAGCTGAGATGCTGTGCTGCCCAAAATGTTAATATCTCTGTTTAACAGGCAGAAGAGATTTTCAAAGGTGTGAAGGACAAGTGGTGTCCTACTGTCAGCAAGTTAGTGATAGTCAAGGGCCTAGTGACTGCACAATTCACTTTACTTACTAAATGGAGATACCAGTTAGGTCTTTTCAACATAGGGAAGAGAAGGTTCAGGAGAATCTCATCACAGTTTTCCAGTGCCTAAAGGGCATCTACCAAGATGACAGAGGCCATATGGAACAAGCCATATGCAGTGGACAAGGAACATGGGTGCAAGTTGCATCGAGAGATTTTGTATTGATCTAATATGGAAATTTTTTACAATAACAATAATCAATCCCTGAAACAACTTCCATAGGGATATGGTGAAGTCCTCATTACTAGAGGTTCAAGACACAAGTAGACAGGATGCTAAATAATCTCAGCTAGGCCCACTTTTCCATGGAAGGTTGGACCATATGATCTTTCAAGGTCCCTTCAGACCTGAGCTAATCTATGATTTCATTACTCTATTTCTGAGGAGCCACAGACAATGAGGAGCAGTCGGAAAAAATTAAATGCACACCTAGGCAGGTTTTTTGTTTTCATTTTTATTTTTAAAAGTAGGAAGAAGTGAACAGCTTGGGCAGAGTCTCACATACATGACTTCCATTCCAGCAACACTAGAACTGATGATATAGGGTGAGAATTACAAACAGCTCAAAGACAGTAAAGTTCTAGTAAGCAAACAGCAAGGAATTACAGTAATTTTATTTTGTAAACTACATTTCTTTTTTATACAGGATATATAGGTAAAGCCTTGCTATTTTATAAAATTATGGTGACCAGCAAAGGTCATAGCTGAAATACAAAAATTCAATCCCACAAGAAGGAGGAGTTGTGACGTGAGAAGTCTTCTTTCATGTATGGAAAACTATTTTTAAGAGCTTGCTTCCATGTATCTTTCAAAAAATTAGCTTTCATCAGTTGAATACAGGTTCCTGACTTCTTACCACTGATCTCAGTTCATGCTGTGGGTATCCACATCTTGATCTCAAGAGAATATTTACCTGTCTCTTCCAGGTCTTGTGATAGCAGTATGTATGCACATTCATAGAACCGTTCTGGATGAGAGCCTAGCAGGAAATCTTTCTGAGAGGAGAATATGAATTGCTACACAAATCAACTCCAATCACACCCAAAGGCTTCATTCTGAATAGATCCAGAAACTAACACAATCCTCAAGATATATTAATGATGTATTGTCTTCTTATTCTTGGGCTGTTCACAGCCTCTCCACTGAAACTGTTGTCCTAGCAATCAGGGTCTGGGTTCAAATGACACTGCTGAGAACAAGACAGTAACATGTTCTGAAAAACAGGTTATTCACTTTCCTGCAGCTCTTCAGAGTGTGTGTTTCCAGAAAGAATCTATAGAAATATTTAGAAAGATACAAAGGATTCCAAAGGAGAAAATATTTAAGTTATTTTGACTGTTTAAATTAGGAGAAACAAATAAACTGGATAGATATGTGAACTACACAGAAGGTACATTTTGAGTGATACTGTAGTCTTTGGTGTATGACCCTTTCTCATGGTGGTAAAACAATAGCTGGTAACAAACAATCTAACTGAGGCAAGGGGATTGTAACACAGGCATAACTATGTTCAATTATACAGGATTGATCTCTTCCATTTCTTCTTTTTGAGTGTTGCTTTCAAGAAATCTGGGAGTATGTGATGTACAAGGGACACACAGTTAGCCTGACATATTAGGATGCCCTTGAGCAATTGCCTGAGAGCTGCACAGAGGGCCAGAACACGAGCAGTATGCTTTACATGTTCTGGATGCATTGCGCTGGTTGCATATGCTCTGCAGTCTGATATTCAAAACATTTAAATGCTTGGCCACCCATCAGAGTTGCACCTACTACTCAGGCCAGATCACTGGTGGCAAGTAATCCTGAAGAAACGTTCTTTTCTCTTAAGACCAGACATGTTCTGGTCTTAAAGGAAGGGCTAAGTCAACTTATGTGCCACCCTTGCAGGTGGCATGACATAGTTGTGCATAATAAGAACCTGTGGAATCCACCAATTCAAATCGTACAGGGTTGGAGTGGAGGCTTAATGTTTTTGAAGATTCAAAAGAAATCTGCATGCTAACTGCTGTCACATGGACTTGCAGAATCACAGGATCAGAGAGTTTAGAAGGAACCACAGTTAGTCATCTGGCCCAATCTCCCTGCTCAAAAGGGCACACTGCACAGAATTGTGTCCAGACACTTCCTGAATATCTCTAGTGAGACTCCACAGGCTTTCCATACAATCTATTCCAGTGTGTGGTCATTCTCACAGTAAAGAAGTTATTCCTTATGTCCAGGTGGAACTTCATGTGCATCTGCCTCTTGCCTCTTACTCTATTGTTTGGCACCCCTAAGAGCCTGGCTCCATTCTCTTGATATCCATGCTTTAGATATTTATACACATTAGTGAGGTCCCCTCTCAGTCACCTCTTCTTGAGGCTGAAGAGGCCCAGCTTCGTCAGCTTCTCCTCATAAGAAGATTCTCTAGACCCTTGACCAGTTTAGTGTCTCTCTGCTGAATCTGGTCTGGGAGGTCTGTGTCTCTCTAGTGCTGTGGAACCCAGAATTCATTTCACTTTATTTTACATATTGTACACTGACATTTTTGTTTCTAGACCTCTACAGGGAAATGCAAGTGGATACTCAAAGTTGCATCCTAGAGAATCTGTCAGTGTCCATGAGAGTACTCTAAGACAACTCCATGAGAGTACTCTAAGACAACTCCACATTCCAAACATAATTCGTACGGAAAGTAATGATGGCGAATCTGATAAGATATGAATAATAAAATCATTTATATTTTTAATTTTTAAAAAAGAAACATGGAACAAAGAAAAGGTCCCTTTTTCTCTGTTCTATGGGTATAGAAACAAACAGAGAATATTCCATATGCAAGCACATGTGTTTCTTTTTAATGTTGCTCTAAAGCTCTTAGAAGTGACCTCAGTTGGACAGATCGACATGACTGACTGCTGTCCCTGAGAAGTTTGGGGGTTAGTGTAGTCTAAAATGATGAATGCTGTTCATCAGTTGACTTGATACATTTTTTTCCGATTTATTTATAGCAACCAGAAAATGAGGATTAAGTGCATAACACTGTCATTGAACTCAAGCCCTTTTCAAAATCTCTGTGAGAAAAGCACCACTATTTAATCTATTGTGATATAATTTTTAATTATATTTGTGCATCTCAGTCCTTTATTAACTCCCTGTACAACTACTTATTGTTCAGAATTACTTCAGGTGCCTTTCTGAATACAAGTATCATGGTTCTAATAAAATCAAACAAAAAATTGTTGAAGATTGTCATGTGAGTAAGGCACTTTAAAGAAAGATATTGAGGCAACCAACACATCAAACATATTGTTGCAGAGATACAAATCACTCAAACCAAACATTTAAATATTCCTAAAGTAATAATGAATACAACTCCTAAAAGCAGGAAATGAAGGAAAATAATATTGTGAAATCATTTTTGTTACTGGTGACTGTCCCCACTTTGAGTTCATTAACATTTTAATAATAAAACTGCATTTCAATAATTTATTTTCCTCTTAAAACTAGAGAACACTGTTGATATTGAAGAGCAGTGATTAAAAAGAAATTATGACTTTTGTCATAAAGGCTAATTCTTCAGCTGTTCCTGTAATTACAAGGCTTGGACATGACACTTTTCATAAAGGTCAGACTAATTCTCAGCCTAGGAGCACTTCACTACACTGATGCTTTACTAGATACCTTTATTTATGTTTCTTGAAATCAGCCTGTCTCTGATGTATTACACAAAAATTATAAAAAGGGCAGATTAAAGATCTGACAAAAAAACAAAACAAACAAACAAACAAACAAAAAAGCCAAACAAAACAAACAAACAAACAAACTCAAACAAAATAAAACAAAAAAAGCTAAAGATACAATAAAAGTGGGGTTTTTTCCACCTTGTTTTGAGGGAGATTTTGCCTCACCTAGCACTAATTTGAAAGCTGGCCAGCTGTCCTAACAAGAGATGTGATTCTCATCCTCTATCCTAGACATTTTATTTAATACTGCACAGTCATCCATCTATATTTCAAGAAAAAAAAAGGATTTGGTGTTTTGAACATCTTCTGCTGAATCACTTTTCCCAGGCTAGTTTGATCAAATACGCTTTTTATCAGTTCTCCTTTTCTACTCAGCTCCGTGGATGGGGATGTTCCAGGGCAAAATTTTCATGGGAGCACTGTCTGTTCTGTCTTCTGTCCATGTGTAGAGGAATAGTAAAATTGTCTCCATCTTTGTTTTCTTTATATGGTTCCAAGTATAATTTGCAATCCGAGAAGACTATTCATTGTATCTCGGATCCAATCCTGCACAGAACTCTGCATGTCTTAAAAACTGATTACTCCCTTAATGTCTGTATCTATAATGACTCTGGTGCTTAGGGTGTTTGACATCTGATGGGAAACTCTTAGCTTTTTACAGATGGGGAGAGAAGGCTGCATATGATAATATCCCATAGGACAGTTCTTAATTGCCATCTCTACTTTTATGTCTTTACTGAATATATATAAATCCCTGTGCATTGGTAAATCTATTAAATCTATTAAAAGGTGACCTGCTAAGTTTTTAATTTAAAAAATTAAGTTCAGATGTCCCCCACTGTCCCTTTTTTATGATCTTCAGCTAAGAGAAAATAATGCACCAGGGATTAGGAGTATCATAATTACATCACAAAATTAACACCTGAATAGTTTTAAAACCAAAGAACTCCTTATAAAAGATAAGTGAATGAATACACAAATGGCTCAGTTTATGACCAGCATAGAGAAAAAGAGCATAAAACCATGTATTTAGGTATTAAGAAGACCAAAATTGTCAATTTATCTGTCTATAAAGCAGTATATTGCAATATGAACACAGAGAACATTTAAGAAGAAAAAATTTACAGAATCTGAATCTTTTTTGTGGGATCTTGCTCACAGTCTCAGAAAATAATCAGTGGAAAAATTATTTCTTGAAATCATTAAACTTTTGATCTGCCCATACAAGATATTTCTATTCATTACATGCTGTTCTGTGCTGTAAATACTGTTTATGTGTTAACGGTTCTTTAAGAAAAAAAACGAGTTTTCGAACATAAATCAGAAAATGGTTTGTTGTTTTGTTTTTTCTTTTTTTCAACTGGGATGTTGAATCGAATCTGCACTACTGCATTATATCCCTGGATTTGGTCATATTGTGTACAGTCTTTCAGCTTAAGTGAAAGACGTAAGAATCATCTCATTTGAGTCTTCATCATGCCAAAGAACAGGGTACCTGAACCTGCTTAAGAGAAGGAATACCTGGAACACAGGGTTTTGCCACTTGTAGATCAGCTCCAAACATTAATACTCTCTTTTTCTTCTCCTCCTGAGACACTTTTATCTTGCCTCTTTAATTGATGAACCATCCTAAAGACCTGCCTTTAGTGATCTGAATTAGTTAGGCCAATTGAATACAGGTATTGTGTAGAGGAAATGGCTGCCTTGAAGCAGATGCTGAAAACTAGCTTGAAGTACATTTGTACTGTCACGGGTCTCATTCTCTGCCTTTTTATTTTTTTTAATTTTATTTTTCGGTGCATACTGCATGGGACCAAACTTATCTCCAGCCAAATAAGACAGCAGTACTAGAATTTATGTGGAATCTTCCAGTTTACTTAGCAAATGTTTTGTTTGTTTGGTTGTTTTTTTAATGGAAGTCAGGGTGACAAAGAGCTGCTGGTTATGTGTGTGTACGTTTCACTTGGGATGAAAGGGAGGTGGCTAAGTAGCAGGATCCTGGATTGCTTCCATGGTAAAGCAGGAGGTAAATATGGTACTGTCCAATTGATTTGCTCAAGGTGTTTGCTGGAAGTGGCTTCTTACTCATATATTGCATAGCAATATATGTGTATTTGTCAAAAAGGTTATTCTGGGTTTTCACAGTGCAGCATGAGTCCTGCAACAACTGTCTGAGGTCTCCAAAGCAGATGGTGCCATCAAATTTTTGATTGTGGACTCTCACTAGTTTTGTTTTACATTGAGTAATAAATATTATTTCAAATCAGGTGTTTGAATAAGGAAGGTAAAAATGTTATAAGGGTGAAACCAAAACCCCTCACGCCCAAAAAAGTGATCAGATAATAAAATTAACCATATTATAGGCATAAGATGATCCCCTTTTTGGACTCAAAGTAATGAAGAACAAATTCAATTAATGTTCTCATTTTCTCTTTGCTTTCCTAATGTAATTCAAAGATTTCATCCTAAAATTACAAGTGATGAGGAGGCCTGTTTTGAAAGTCATGTAAATTAAACAGAGGCTGGATAAGTATTAGTAAGTTTCTGTAGAGGAAATAAAATGGCTTAATGTGTCTAGCTTCTGCAGATGCCAATTAAAAGTGCATACAAAATATGTGTAATACTGTTATTTGTAACAACTTAAAGTTCTACAAAAGTTTAAGATGATTTAAGGTAGTGCTGCTGCAATTACTTTTTCCCTCCTGTAGTTATTTTTGCATTTCTGACCCTGTTTTGCAGTCACTGGCATTCTTCTGTCCTTATTTATGGCTATTTCAGGGAACTAAAGCAAAAGAAAACTAATCTCTGGGTCGCAAAAAGCCACACTTTGAAAGGCCAGAATAATAAACTAAGTGTTGGGAAGGAGAAAGATTATCTTGGAATAACTCAATGAAAGAAATTATGGTTTAGTTTTATTCAAACACCTCGATAGTGTTTGAATAAAATGTCACCTGATAATGACTCATTATCTTCAAGAAGTCTCCTTATCCAGAATGCATTAAACTTTAACAAGTGAGTGTATACATGATGTGGAGAAAAATCCCACAAGGCTATGAAAAAATAATCATGCTTTGTCACCATTTTTATTAACTTTTATTAATTGAAAGGATGAAAAATAGTGAGCAAGATTTAGATATTTCCCACCAGTAGAAAACTGGTGGAGGAATTGAAAGTAGAAAGTGTTCTTTCATTCAGCTCTAAAACTGCCATTATATAATATATATA